>PVKM010020257.1:0-25004 GCA_004027735.1 Carollia perspicillata | reverse complement strand
TTTTTAAAAATATATTTAATTTTACAAGGATGCAATAAAAGCACTAAAATTATCTAAGGAATCAATATAGGCCAGATTTGTTTCTTATTAAATAATGAAAGCAAAAAATTTACTAGGATATAAAGCAAGTTGCATGATTAGGCCTCAAAAGGAAAAGGGGGCTATTTTCACAGAACTGGTTTGGTTTTTGCCTGTTCCATCTGTTTTTATGTCAATATAATCGTATCAATAAAAGGAGTGGGAGGAGAAAGGCCCATAGAAACTCTAATGTGGTGGTCAGGAAATAACCAAAGTAAACTGTGTATTTTTTTAACTGTGCTGAAACATGGTTTATGGGAGCACAGTTCTGGAGTTAAAAAGAAGAAAAGGACCTTTTTGAGTAGTACTTTCTACCTTTTTGCTGGACTCTTCCAACCTTTCTCCTCCATTTCCATGGTCAGGTGGGCTGACAACCTGATCTAGGTGTTCCCTACGTGATTAATTGCTATGTAACTCATCCTACCCTGCCACGGTCAAATAACACAATCCTAGTTCTTGGTCTGTGTTCCTCTTTGTGCTTCTCATGGGCCATGGTAAGGGCAAGAATCCTCACAAAGGGGACCTCAGGGTCGCAGAGAAGAGGCTCAAATAGCAGTTCTCTTTTTTTATGTAAACACCACTGGAGCACAGGGTACAGTTGCCAGGGTGCATACCATGCTTCTCATCCAATAAGGCCACTGGCTCTGGTCATCTCTAAACCCTCAGGTCTGAGATATCCCTAGTAAGTCCCCAGCGTCTGAGTGCCTCACCCCTGGTACAACCCACCCTGAAGAATAAAGCCCCTTAATTCCCGTGTTTCCATAGCACAGTGGCTTGGAGAGGGAGGAGGGAAAGGTTGAGGGGGGAAGCGTGCAGACTAGGGGAGGGAGGGCCCAACCAGCAGACAGTGGGCTGGGCTGGCAGGTTGCTTAGAGCCTGCTGCCTTCCACCAGGGTTTCGCTGACCAGATCAGAGCAATACTTGAGAAGGCAGCAGCTGTGGCCGGAGACATTTCCTCTAACTGCTTCTTAGCTAATGAACTGGAAGAATCCAGGGGGAGCCAGGGAAGAATGGCTCCCATGGGGTGTGCAGGGGGGCCCTCTCCTTCCATGAATTTTCCATTTCTAATTAGGCCTGATGGTTTGGTCAGGGTAAGACTTTTTAGATGAAATACACTGAGCAGGGAGGCCCAAGGCTTAATTTATCAGATGCCCCAGGATCTCAGACCCAATGCTTTCCTTGTTTGGGCTTTCCTGACTTGATCTGAAGAAGCAAAGAAGAAAGAAATAGGATATTTAAAGTATGTTTTTTACTTCAAAAAGAATGCATGATAATTATTAAAAGTTGAAGACAATTTTAAAATACATAATAGAAAATGTGTCCCATAAATCTATCTCCCTAAGGATAATGATTCAGTGCTTTTGTGTAGAGTTTTTCATAGGCATACAAAGGTACCTGTTTGTTTGTATATGTAAATATTTATGACAAAAATTTGACCACAATATACACTCTTGCTACTTGCTTTTTCCAGCTACTTAGTTTCTTGCACATCTATCTCATTCACTTTAAGAGCTGAATAGTGTTCCATTTAAGTTTTTATTTAAACTATCCTTTACTGACTGGTATTGCTGCTTATTTTTTTTAGAGTATTTTAGTAGAGTAAATATCTGAATATGAGGGAATCATTCAAATGTATTCATAGAAAATATAAATAGATATTGTCAAATTATAATCTTTTTATATGTTTTGTTCACTATAAATATGCTTCCAAAACAAATTTAGGGCAAGTTATTTGAATGATTTGGCCCACCAGAGAAGTTCCTGCATAGAAAAGTTAACTGTGCAAAATCTAGATCTGTGGCTATGGAGACAGCTGGCGTGACCATGTGACTGTGCAACAAGCAAAGAATCCACCCAAAATAGGCAAAGCCATGAACAGACAATCGTTTGCACAATTTTACATTCAATTTATGATCCTGGAAATTATTCACAACTGAAAAATGTTAACTACTTTTAATTTATTCAATAAATGGTATTGGGAAAATTGGGCAAAATTGGGAAAACACATGCAGAAAAATGCAATTAGACCACCTTCTTACGCCACACACAAGAATACATTCAAAATGGATCATAGACTTAAATAATAGACCCAAAACCATAAAAAACATATAAGAAAACATAGGCAGCAATATCTCAGACACTGCTCATAGCAATATTATATCAGATATTATCTCCCCAGGCAAGAGAAACTTAAGAAAAAATAAACAAATGGGTTGTCTTTTCAGTACATCAAACTAAAAAGATTTTGCACAGCAAAGGAAATCATTAAGAAAATAAAAAGACAACTCACAGGATGGGAGAACATATTCACCGATATAACTTAAAGGGGTTGATATCAAAAATTTATGAAGAAATTGCAAAACTCAACACAGAAAAACAAACAACCCAATTAAAAAATGGGCAAAGGACCTGAATAAAACACTTCTCCAAAGAGGACATACAGATGGTCAATAGACATATCAAAAGGTGTTCAATTGTCACTAGTTATCAGAGAAATACAAATTAAAAACACAATGAGATATCATCTCACACCTGTCAGAATGACCATCATTAATAAATCAACAAACAACAAGTGCTGGTGAGGATGTGAAGAAAGAGGAATCCTCAGCACTGTTGGTGAGAATGCAGACTGGTGCAGCCACTGTGGAAAGCAGTATGGAGGTACCTCAAACATTAAAAATTGATCTGTCCTTCAACGCTGTGGTCCCACTTCTGGGAATATATCTGAATGAACCCAAAACACTAATTTGGAAGAATATAAGCACCCCTATTCATTGCAGCATTATTTACAATCGCCAAGATATGGAAGCAGCCCAAGTGTCCATCAGTAGATGAGTGGATAAAACAACTATGGGACATTTACACAATGGAGTACCACTCAGCTGAAAAAGAGAAGAAAATTTTACCCTTTGTGACAGTATGGATGAACCTGGAGAACATTATGCTAAATGAAATACACCAGTCAGAGAAAGACAAATACTTTATGATTTTACTCATATGTGGAACCTAATTAACAAACTGAACTAACAAGGAAAAATGAGGACAGACTCATAGATGGAGAGCAGATGACAGCTGGGTGGTGGGGGTGGGGGTGGGAGCTGAGGAGAGGGAGGGATTGAGCAAAAAGGGAAAAGGACTCACTGTCATGGACAACAGTGTGGTAATTGCTGGGAGGGAGATAAAAGAGGACTAAATGGTAATGGGAAAAAATATAGATGAAATTTAAAGAAAAGGAATTCAGTTTGGAAACTAGAAATGGAAGAGGATCTACAGGGAAAGAAGCTAATATCCAGTGCCTCAGTTCTTGCAACACGAAGGGGTGGGAGACGGTCAGGCCTGACAAACACTTCTCTTATGCAGATATTAGATGTCCTTGCCCTAGGCATGGGCCCGGGTAGGGTTTCAGCAACGCCTCGATCCTAGCATATAATACTTGAAGATAAACCAGGAAAGCTAGCCTCAAACTGTTGCTTCTAGCCTCAAACTGTTGCAACTCAAACATTTAGCTCCTTGTGCCTACCCAACTACCCTGAATCCATAAGCAATGGGGAGGTCTGTATCCTCACCTTCCTCCGTCAAGGTTGAACTCTACTCTTCAATACACCATAGCCTGGATCCAATCCAAAATTAGTGTGTGTGACCAGCAGAATTTGGCATGACAGCTTTTGACATCACTGGAGCCAAGTGTAACATGGGAAAACAAATGGGCTTGTCCATTCTCATCCAAGCTTGTTTCAGTCTTTGTAGACCATAAAAAGTGCTAGCTGGGTTTGAATAAGACGGAAACATTATAAGGTAATACAAGGTCTGTCTGGAAAAAGTCCAGCCATTGTTATCATAACAAGAATTGTTTGTGCAACATCAATGTAACCGTGCAGCCAAGGAGAGTGGACTGGAATGAGCATGTGTGAACAATGATGACTTCATGGTAATAGTCAGTGGGGGTGGGGGATACATGCTGTTGTGAGCGTGTGTACTGTGTGGCCATTGCATTCAAAATGACTGACCAAGGAGAGCAATGAGTCTGCATCAAATTTTACATTAAGCTTGAACATTCCTCTGCAGAAACTATTCAGATGGTTCAGAAGGCCACAGCTACAGGCAACTCATTGGCAACTTCATCACAACAGTGTGCCCCCTCATGCATCATATCTCGTGCAGAGTTTTTTGGCAAAACAATGGTCATGTATGTGATTCAGCCCCACTACAGCCCAGATTTGGTGCTCTGTGACTTCTGGCTTTTCCCAAAACAAAAATCACCTTTGAAAGGGAAGAGATTTCATACCATCAGTGAGACTCAGGAAAATACAACAGGGCAGCTGATGGCAATTGGGAAGACTGTGTGAAGTCTCAAGCTGCCTACTTTGAAGGGGACTGAGGTATCATTGTCCTGTGTATAATGTTTCTTGTATCTTCTTCAATAAATGTCTCTATTTTTCATATCACATGGCTGGATACCATCTGTACTGATCTTGTATATTTTATGGATGTGTTTGGGAAATAGCAACATAAATTCTTGTGGTCTTAAATATTTACTTCTATCCACAAGTTAAATTTTTTAAAGCGTGATTCAAAAATAATGACTACTGATTATATAAAGCTCTGTGTAAATTGAAGATAATACAACAAAAAGCCAAAGTGAAGTAAACGTAGCTTCCCAAAATGGATAGACTGGTTTTGATAAGATGTTTTGGTAGTCAGTTCCTTTGTTCATTTTCAAATTAGAAATACGATACAAAGAACTAAATAACTTCTTAGAGTTGATATAAATTATATGAGAATGCTGATAATCATGGTTTGTTGCTACAGTTAAGTTTAATATGGAGATTAATAAGAAAAAGCATATCTTGAATGTAATCAGTAGACATCAATATTAGCATGCATAAGTGCTAATAATAGTTTATGTATATAAACATATACCTTACAAATAATTGCCTTTTTTAAAAAAAGGATATACCCTGGCCAGTGCGGCTCAGTTGTTTGGGTGTCGTCCCACAAACCAAAAGGTTGCTGGTTCAGTTCCCACATGCCTGAGTTGCAGGTTTCTCATCTGGATTAGTACAAAAGGCAACTGATCGATGTTTCTCACTCACATCAATGTTTTTCTCCCTCCCTTCCCCTCTCTCTAAAGTCAAAATAAATAAATAAGTAGGATATAAAGTAATGTTTTTACCACCATGCCTTTTTAATGTAGAATTCTTTTTTAACATCAAGTCAGATTAAATAACCCCTCCCTCTAACAGAAAAGTGTGTGAGCACAAGCATACGTGAACATATGTGTGTGTGTGTGCAAACAGGCACACCTCAGAGATACTGCAGACTCAGTTACCACCATAATACATAATAAAGTACTGCAATAAAACAAGCTGTAATCTCTCTTTTGGTGGATGTGCTCACCTTCAATTTGTAAAAAACACAACATCTGTAAAGTGCCACAGAGCAAAGCACAATAAAATAAGAAATGCCTATATACACATCCTGCCATTTTATTTCATTTCAAATCAGTGTGTTATCTTATAGTATATCCATAACAAACTTTACTAAGGAAACCTAAATATAACAAGGATCAGTCTTATCTTTTTAATTAAGCAATAACAACAAAAATGGGCTTTGGAGTCATATAGAACTGTGTTCAAATCCTGGCTCCGTCATCTGCAGTTCAGGAGACCTGGGACGTATGAGGAACAACCTTCTGAGGTGACGTCCTCCCTGGTAAATTGGAGAGCTACTTCTCATGGGGCTGCAGTGTGAATTAGTGAGATGGGAACACCTACTGTGCACCAGACAAATCCTGGGCATTCAATAACACATCTGCTTCCCTTCCCTTTAATTAAAAAATTAGTGATTTATGCAAAAAATGGTTTCCTAAGCTATACAGGGTATTGCGATTAGTAGACAAATGACTAAGTTAACTATATCAAAAAGCATAATTTTAATTTAAAGATGAAGTTTGATATCCTAACTATAATCTTTCAATCCAAAGACGAAAACACAGTGCCAAACCTAAAACAGACCACAAAGAGGATTACTGAAAAATAATATATCACTCTGAAAAGAAACAAATGTCTCAAGAGTTTGTTTTTAAGTCACTTACAAGCCTTAGATAGCAATGCAAAGTAAAGGCAAACAAAGGGAACCACCTAACATAACACCGGAAATAAAAATTGTTGAACTACCCCTTTCCCATTTCCCCATTCTGCTGCCAGAAAATGAAGCCCTTAAATTACAGGCCCCTAATCAATGCACATTACCAATTCTAATGTTTAAATTTGCCAGTGTTCCTAAACAGAAAAAGGTTCAAAGGTAAGGAAGACCAGCTACGAGTAGCAATCAATCCTGAGTAGATTAACTACTGGAATCCAAACAAGATCCAATCAACTTTGAAGACCAGAGGCAACAAGAACTCAGCCCATCCTGTGGGGGTTCTGCTTGTGCAGTGGCTCCAGCTCGTCGGCGCTGCCCCGGACGTACTTCGCACTTCGCAGCCGTCTTCCCTTCCCTGCCTGCTGGGTCCACAAGCTCCGGCATCAGATCTGAGCACAGCCTTCCAGAGACCACCCGCCCAGTCCCCACAATTACATAAGGTCACATCCCTGTAACAAATCTTTGATATACATGTAGGTGTATATGTGTATGTACACACACACACACAGAGGAAGGGATATGTTACAGGTGTGTGACCCTACATAATTGCAGGAGCCAGGGATATATATGTACATATTTCTCTGATCAAACCCTGACTGATGCAACACTCATACACTTAAAATGTATTGATACTTTTCTCTAGATGTACCAACTCTCTTTGCTCCCTTTAACACAGCAAGGGAAAAGGCAAAAATAATTTTAAAATGCCTCTCTGCGTCAGGTTATTAGGTCATAATTAGAAGCCATTATCATGGTGACATTATAGGATAAAGTATACTCAAAAGCAATTTTTCACATCTTTCTTGTTAGAAGAAGCTCAGTTTAATCCAGGTGTCTGTCAGAGGCCTACTTGCCTCCAGGGAGGCTGGGCCCGCTGCAGCCTTAGGAAATACATCTTGATTAGCCTAAGCCAATCATGGTAATTTATTTTCCTTGACAGGGATTGGGTTAGGAATGGGCATATGACATTACTTTAGCCAGTAAGATAATCAGGGAAGTCTGTTGGGAGCAAGGAGGCATTAAGAAATTTTTCTGCCTCCTTCTTAAAATGGGACATGAAGATGCTATGGCCCTTCCGGTCTTCAGATGTCGTTGTGTGAAGACATGGTCCTGGAGCTGCTGTAGCCCTGTGGGAGCAGAATAATGGCCCCCAAAGATGTCCACAGCCTAATCCTCAGAACCTGGATATACACTAGGTTACATGGCCATGGAGAATTAAGGTTGCTAATCAGCTGATCTTAAAACAGATTACCCTGGTTTATCCAGAGGGGCCCCATGTAACCACAAGAGTCCTTAAAAATGAGTGAGGCAGAAGAGGTGGGTCAGACGGAGATGCGGCTATGGAAGAAAGGCACAGAGATGGCTTCGAAGAGGGAGGAAGAGGCGCACAAGCCAAGAAATGTGGGTGGCCTCTAGTTGCTAGTAATCCAGGGAAACGGAGCCTCCACAAGGGAATACAACACTGCTGACACCTTGATTTTAGTCAGGTGGGATTCCTGTGGGACATCTGACCTATAGAGCTGGAAGTTAATAAATCTGTGTTGTTTTAAGCCACAAAATTTGTGCTATTTTGTTTTAGCAGCAATAAGGAACTAATATACCCTTTTTTACTATAATGCTGATATACCAAATTCAAAAACTCAATACAGGAGTAGAGAGTAGGAGAGATCTGGCTTCACCCTGGAGTCTTAGCTGACCAAAACTTAGTCTGTTCAAATGAAAGCAAATGTACACCACATTACCCTCCCAGTGTAACTCTCCTGCTAAACTCTGCACTGCCGATGGCCATGGCCAGTTCTGAGCATCACGTTTGAAGAGCTCCGGGAGAGTTCATGTGATATTGCAAGAACAGCAAAGAGCCCTGAGCATGTTCACCTTGGAGGGGACTTGAAGGAAGGTGGTAACACCTGCAAACCTAAGGGGGTTGTCATGTGTAAGTGGGAATGAGCCTGTTCTCTGCGGGCTAGATTAGAACCCATGGGGAGAAACAGAGGAATCGAGTGTCATCACAATATATGGAAGACCTTTTGGTCATTCAGAGATGACTACTGTTACAGGGTGTTGCCTTTGAACAAAGAGCATTTGATGTCCCTAGAAGACATTCCTAGATAGAGTGGTTATCAATTCTTTTCTAAAATCCCTTCTAAATTTAAGGCTATATTGACTTACATTTTAAGTAAGAGTTTAGAAATTTAGAGTGTAGCAGAGTACCTACCAAATAGTAAGCACACAATAAACATTTGTTGAATGATTGAGTGTGGTGGGCTTAGTTGAATGATTGAGTGTGGTGGCCTTAGCTAGAGATTTAGGTCACAGACTGCAAAAGTCATCAACTTCAGAGCTTGTCTATAAATGGTGATGCTTTCTTAGGTAGGCATTTCTGGCCTTTAGGAACAGGCCTAACAACACTATCTGCCTTATTATCATTAATAAGTACTTAATATCCAGGTGATAACAATTGCTTCTTCTCATCCTAGGTCTCTCCATAATTCACAGGGAGCAGCAGAATTTATTTTGTCATTCCTTGGGTGGTTTCAAACCAATAGTAACAGTGTTTCTAGCTATTCGTCATTCCAAGCAACCCTTCAGTAAAGACAACACAGTGGATTGCTTAACAAAGAGTAGTATTTGGTGGTGATGAGATTGAAGAGTATCTTTGTATTTGCACCAATGTTAGGACACTTTTCAAGACTACCATCTGGACTAAACCAAATGACAATGATTATTTCTTGGCTGGCCCAGTCTTCGTCCTTATTTTGACCTTTTGGTTTCTCTGAAATCCAAGACTTTTCTGATTAAGAACCAAAATAAGTAGTTACTGTACTTACTACAAAGACTTCAGAGGTTTGGTTGGTTGGTTGGGTTTTTGTTGTTGTTTGGGGTCCAGGCAAATACCTTAAATTCCCTTCCATTAAATACTACATTGCTCTTTCCTCTTTCTCTTTAAAAATGCAGGTAGTTCTAGTTCTGAGATAGGGTAATAAGGTCATACATTAATTGTTCTCTTCGCCCTGCAGGGACTGGGGCATCAGAGCTCTAGGCACTGCCGGAAGAAGAGGGAAAAGACCAGAAAGTGAGAAAACAAAGACACACTGCACTACTCAGAACCACACAGTGGTGCAGGCATCTCCTGTGGTGTCACAGCTTGCTGAGGAACTAATTTTAGAACATTTGACTGATGAACAAATTCTAGAAACTCACTGAGTAAACTCTCCTTAACTGTCTGCTTCCCTGTTGGTGGTGGGTCTTGGTCCTGGAGCCATTCTGTATAGTGTGACTCTGATTGGGCCAAGAGTTGAAGCCTAAGCTGGACCAACCAGAGTTCACTTACCTACATTTGAATTGAAATAATGAAGAAGGAAGAAGGGAAAGACTGAAAGAATGGCTTGTCTCTTGGGATGCCTCGTCCAGTTGCCATGATGCAGCCTTGAGACTTGTGGGCTGGCCATCTTGAACTCACAATGTGGATCAAAGGGGCAGAGGAAACAGGCCTATGTGAACAAAGCAGCCATGCCAGGGGGCCTCAATGAAAGCATCAGGGTGGTACGTGATGCCTAATTTCTGGGTCTTCTTGAGGCCTGGCTGCATTCTTGCTCAGGGCTACCTGAGTCACCCTGTGGTCTTGCCAGTTATCTTTTCCTTAGCTAATTTTAACTGGAACCTGTTACTTAACACCAAAGAGTCACAATAATACAAACCTGAGGTGGCGTTTTAACATGTCAATTTGGCCAAGCAGAACTACACTTTTCAGAATTCCCTATCGCAAGATATTTGCAAGGAGGCCTGGCTACAAGAAAGATTCCTGCGGGAGGTTTGGCGAGTAGAAATGATGCCACAGCAACTTGTAGCTCACATAGGTCACCGCTTATCTTGGCTGGCTCACCTCGCTGGGCCTGCAACTTGATCTGCTTCCGCCTGCAGCTTCCCTCAGCTTCTCCAACTTCTGGGTCACATGTATGTGTTTAACTCATTGATGAAGAATTCTAAAATGTCAATATATTATTTCATCCTGTTGATACCAGGCCCATCTCCCCAACCTACTGAGATCACTTTGATTATCTGTCATTTTGTACATTAGGTCTACCTAAGCTTCAGTATAGCTACAATCTGACTCTGGCTGTCCTCCCCATTCCTTTCTCATTAACACTCCTCTTGGGCCTTCCGTCTTCTAGAAATCTACTAAGGGCATTGGGCAAGAATGGAACGAGATCTAACATAGTAATGTGCTCTCCTTCCTGATACGTTTTAAAAAGTATTTCTGAACATAACGGTAGCCCAAAGAAACAACCTTTGCAGAAATGGAAATTTCAGTTCCCAAGTCAGCCTTGGGAAAGAGATATTTTAAGGTCAAAGGAGGCCTTAAGAAAAGTGGCTGCCTAGTCTGACTACTCTTGTGGTAGGGTTTGGCCACCACACCAGAAAACCGGAAACCCAGCTTCTTCTATCTTTTACTCATGACAAATACTACTAACCCTTCTCTCTCAGGGAACAATCGTGAGATCAGATAAAGTGTCTGACTTGTTTCCAGCCTTATCATCCTCTTTTGCATATGCCTTGCATTTGTAGGTAGTCAAATATCACTGTTTGTTTGTGGCATTAGCTTGCACAAGGTCCACTTTGACACTAAAAACTCAGGAAATACTAGCCAACCCTAAACTCAAGCACAAACACCACCACCAAAATCCACACCAGTGGACTTTTCCAGCACTGACTCAGAATAACATTCGGGAGTAAGAAAGGAAAGGAAGCAAAGAAAGATGATGATGTTTGTTTTGTTGATTAGGTTCCACTTATAGGTGAGATCATATGGTATTTGTCTTTCACTGCCTGGCTTATTTCACTCAGCATAATGCTCTCCAGTTCCATCCGTGCTGTTGCAAAGGGTAGGAGCTCCTTCTTTCTTTCTGCTGTGTAGTATTCCATTGTGTGAATGTACCAGAGTTTTTTGATCCATTCATTTACAAAGAAGCAAGCAAAATATAACCAGAGACATTGAAATTAAGAACAAATTGACAGTAACCAGAGGGGATGTGGGAGGGGCTAATCGGGGGGAAGGAGAAGAGTTTTCAGGAACATCTATAAATGACACATGGACAAAACCAAAGGGAGTAGGATTGCGGGTGGGAGGGGGTGTGGCTGGGGTGGGGTTAAAATGGACACAACTGTACTTGAACAATAAAAAAAAGTTAAAAGAAAAAGAAAGATGGTGATGTATTTATTCCTTTTATCAAACCCAAAATTTCTATTCAAAACTAGAAGTTAGTCAAATATATTATTGTCCTTAAGCCTTTTTAATTCTGAATCCTTGCAAGTTATTTAAACTGAAGGGCACCACCTGAGAAAAGGGCACATAGTATATTAACTGTTTAAGATGGGAGAGAGAAATATGAGATAGGTAGTCATTACAGATAAAGATAGATATCAAAATATAGAAAATGGCTATCTATAGAGAGAGGAAAGGAATAAAGTGGACAGAACAAGGATAAAAGCTACATGTTTTGCACATATTTTTGGTAATTTGACTGTGGAATCCTATAAATATTTTATATCATTATTAAACAAAATTAAATTGTAAAAAGCAATCCTTTTATGCTGAGTCCATACTCAAAAAGCTATGCACTCAGGACATCTGGTCAAGACGGTGGCATAGGTAAGCATGGCTCATCTCCTTACACAACTACATCAAAACTACAACTAAACTATGGAACAGCCATCACTCAAAACCATCAGAAATCAAGTTGAAAGGAAGTTTGACAGCTATGGAATTAAAGAAACCACAGACATCCAGACTGGTAGGAGAGGCATAGACTCAGAATGGGCTGGCCCCACATCCATGTATGGTGGGTAAAAATTAGGAAGGGATCATGGGAGTAAGAAGTCCCAGCCCCACACCAACTTCCCCAGCCCAGGGTTCCAGTGACAGGAAGATAAGTCCCCATAACTTATGGCTGCAAAAACCAGTGGAAACTCAGTCAGTGGAAGAAAATGTGGGAGTCCTAAGCAACTTCTCTTAAAGAACCCACACATGGACTTACCCCCTCTGAAATCCAGCACCAAGGTAGCAACTTAAAAGGCACCAGTAGCATACAGGGAGGAACTGAAGTGTCTGGAAAAAAGGTGAGAGCTGGAGGACAGCTTTCTCCCAGACAGAAAGGCAGGCAGAGGCCATTGTCCCTTTTCTAAACCCCTCCTCCAGCCACAGAGCCAAAAAGCCAGCAGGCAGGTACCATATCTGAGATTCCACCAAACTGGCTAACACTGTTTGCCCCACCCTGAAGATCCCCAAGGCTCCATCCCATCCAACTTATAGCTGTTAACAGTGGTTTTTCCATATGAAAAGCTGGTCTTGGCTCAAGCCCCACAACTTCCAAAATCCTTTCAAACAAGTAACAGCCAGCCTCAGTGGCCCCCAAACCCCTATACTTCTTGTTAAGTAGCCCCCAGCATGGCACTACCAGGAGTCAGCCTAGATTCACAGTTTAACTTCACCTGGGAAGCTCCAAGACCAGCACAAAAGGCAGCCATCTCAGATTGCTTTATAGCTCAGGCAGGGTGGCCCTGGGCAAAACACAGGTAGGTGCTGACCTTGGTCTGCACTATCCAAGGGCCTGCACACCCAGTAAATAGCTACAGACCCCTTCAAAACACCGCCACTCTGCCCCTGCACAGCTGATCCTCCACAGAGGGCAGAGTTTGGTAGTCAGTGGTCACAGCCAGTCCTTGCAGCTGACTGGCCAGAGTAAATCCCTCCCATTGATCTGCCAACAGCAACCAAGTCTCAACTACAAAAGATGGGTGTACTCAGCAACACAGGGCACACCACAAGTACCCAGCTTGAGTGATAGGGGAGGCTGTGCCACTGGACTCTGCAAGACACCTTCTACATTAGGCCACACTACAAAGACAGGGAGTCACAGCAACTCTACCTAATACATGGAAACAAACACAGGGAGGCTACCAAAATGAGGAGACAAAGAAATGTGGTCCAAATGAAAAAACAGATCAAAATCACACAAAAAGAACTACACAAAATGGAGATAAGTAATCTGTCAGCTGCAGTGTTCCAAACACCAGTCATGTGAATGTTCAAGGAACTTAGTAAGGGCCCCAACAGCATAAAAAAAGATCCAGTCAGAAACAAAGGATACACTAATTGAAATAAAGAACAATTCATAGGGAAACAACAATAGAATGGATGAAGCCAAGAATCAAATCAATGATTTGGAATGTCAGGAAGCAAAAACAACCAATCAGAACAAGAAGAAAAAAGAATCCAAAAAAAAAAAAAAACAAGAAAAGTGTAAGCAGCCTCTGGGACAACTTCAAGCATTCCAACATTCATATCATAGGGGTGCCAGAGTAGAAGGGAAAGAGCAAGAAATTGTAAATCTATTTGAAGAAATAATTTAAAAAACTTTCCTAATTTGGAGAAGGAAATAGACATGCAAGTCAAGGATGCACAGAGTTCCAAACAAGAAATATGCAAAGAGGCCCACTTCAAGGCATGTCATAATTAAAATGCCAAAGGTGAAAGATAAAGATAGAATCTTAAAAGCAGCAAGAGAAAAGCAGTTAGTTGCCTACTGGGGAGTTCCCATAAGACTGTCATCTGATTTCTCAAAAGAAACTTTGTAGTTAGAAGAGATTGGGAAGAGATATTCGAAGTCATAAAAAGCAGAGACCTACAGCCAAGATTACTCTATCCAGCAAAGCTATCATTTAGAATCAAAGGGCAGATAAAGAGCTTCCCAGACAAGAAGAAACCAAAAGAGTTCATCATCACCAAACTATTATTATATGAAGTGTAAAGGGGCTTATTTAACAAAAGTAAGATCAAAACTATGAACAATAAAATGGCAACAAATATATATCTATCAATAATTGAATCTAAAAAAGAAACTAAGCAAACAAAAACAAAGACAGAACCATGGATATGGAGAGTGTTTTGATGGTTGCCAGATCAGAAAGGGGTGTGTGGGAATAGGTGAAGAGGTGAGGGAGTTAAGAAGTACAAGTAGGTAGTTACAGAATAGCCATGGGGATGTAAAGTACAGAATAGGAAATGGAGCAGCTAAAGAACTTATATGCAGGACCCATGGACATGAACAATGGGGTGGGGACTATTGGAGGGAGGGGATTGCTTGGTGAATTGGGGCAATGGAGGGAAAGTTGGGACAACTAAAACAATAATTAATAAAATATAATTAAAAAAAAACTATATACTGCATGATTCCATTTATGCAACATTCTGTGTAAAAGCAAAACTACAGGGACAGAAAACAGACTGTGGTTGCTAGGAACTAGAGTCGGGGTCGACTACAAAGGGGTTTGGGCAATTTGGGGATGATATAACAGTTACATATATTGGTTCTAGTGCGAGGTACATGATTTTATGCTTTTGTCAAAACCCAAAGAACTATACATTAAAAAGGATGTATTTTACAGTACATAATTATACCTCAGTAAAAGAGGTTTCTTTTAATCCTTTTAAAAAAAAAACTAAATATATGTCCAGTTGGTGGTAAAACCACCAGAAACAAATCATTCCAAGTGACTTTAAAGCACACTAATATGTCTGATCATTCTTTCAGATATATACCCTCGTTAGAAAAAGAAGTACAAACAATTTCAAACTTTTCAACTAATCATATTGTTGAGAGTAACATTCGTAATGCTACTCTCAAGCTACTATGTGTTTAGTGTGGGATGAGGTTAATGAGTAATTACGTTGGTGTTAAGAATAACAATTCTGATATAGAAAAAAGGAGGCATAAATGTAAGATCAAATTAAGTTAAAGTCCTGTTTTTTGAATTACATGTATCAGTATGAATTCATAGTTTATCTTCAAAAATATTTCCTACATCTGTGTACTGAAAAGACCTAGAAATAATCACCAAACCAGAAACATAAGCACCCACATAATAATCTCAAATACAAGCAAACAAACAAACAAAAACCTCAGGGCTTCTTGGAGAAATGGCAAATTCAGGTGTGGAGCAGGAAGTGTAAAAGATGAGCCCATAACTACTGATTACACTCTAAAGTAAAGAAGGCGTCAAACACTACTAGAGCTGTATCTTGAGCACCCGGGAGCTGACCTGAATGCTACAGCTGGCCAAATATGGGAAAAACTTAGGCACCAGTAAGGATAATACCTGCAATGGACTGCAATATATCACATGTGTTTAAATCCATAAGTCCATAATGGTACTAAAAAGTGCTGGTCATCATTGGAGCATGCTAGGCAACCACTCTATATTTTCAAGTCAATCAATAAAGGGAAATAACCAAGCAACATTCATGCCTTTTCCTTTTGGATTGTACCTCAGAGAATCTTCATGGTTGTTGAGGGGAAGATTTTCTGTAAGATGGAAGTATCTCGGCTAATAAAGGGAAAATTTAAAAACAACACCACACTTTGGAATGACTTCTGAATTAATGGATCTAGAAAGTAATCATCAGTGGTTGCTAACATCTCCAGAAGGGAGAATACTAGACTTTTCCATACTTCCTGGTAGAGAACTCAGTACAGCAATCAAACACTAAAATTAACCATAATTTACAGGAAAAACAAGGTGCAGAGAAGCATATTCATCAACACCATGAAGAAACAATTAGCAAAGTACAGACTGGAAAACTTCTGATTGCTTCAACAACAAAAAGTAGATTTCAAGAGGGGAAAAAGAGATGCAAGGGAAACCATAGATTAAAAGATATGTAAGAGATGTAGTCTCGATAATTAAACCTTATTTGGCACTGGCCAGGGAGCTGTTGGTTAGAGCACTGTCCCATGTGGGTTCAACACCTGGTGAAGGCACATACAAGAAGCAACCAGTGAATGCATAAATGGGCGGAACAACAAATTTCTGTTTCTCTCTCCCTCTCTCTTCCTTCCTGTCTCTCCCTGAAATCAATAAAGACAAGTTTAAAAAGAAAAACTCATTTGGAGCCTAATAAAGTGCTACACATACAGTCAAGGAAATGCATGAAATTTACAAAACAGAAAATATTTAATACTATCATTAATTGTATTGTTTAATTATAGTAATACTAATTTTAGGTATAATAATGGTGCTATGGTTATGTTTGTTAAAAAAAGAAGGCTCATATTTTAACATGGCTATCTTTACAGATGAAAGGCATATCTAAGATTTGCTTCAAAAAATTGTTGGGGGGCCCTGGCTGGGTGGCTCAGTTGGTTAGAGCATTGTCACAGTGCCCTAAGGCTGCAGGTTTGGTCTCTGGTCAGGACATATAGGAAGCAACCAATGGCATAAATAAGTGGAATGATAAATCAGTGTTTCTCCCTCTCTATCACTCTCTCTCTCTGACCCCCTTTCTCCCTAAAATCAACAAATAAAAAAATAAATTAGCCCTGGCTGGTGTAGTCAGTGGATTGAGCATGGGCTGTGAACTAAAGGGTCAGCAGTTCAATTCCCAGTCAGGGCACATGCCTGGGTTGCAGGCCAGGTCCCCAGTGGGGATCACATGAGAGGCAACCACACATTGATGTTTCTCTCCCTCTCTTTCTTCCTCCCTTCCCCTCTCAAAAAATACATAAACAAAATCTTTTTTAAAAAATTAAAGGAAAATTGTTGGAGGGCAGGGAAGGAAGTAGAAGAAATAAGACTATGCATGAGATGATAATTATTGAAACTAAGTAATGGGTAGGTAGGGCTTCATTAAACTTATATTTTTAAAAAATATTCTACTGGGAATCCAAGATTGCAGAGGAGTAAATGGAAGCTGCACAAACCTCCCCCCAGGACCAAACTGGAATTACAACAAAATTGTAGAGAAATCATCCTGAATAACCAACTGAACACTAGCTGGAGAGATGCCTTATAACCACGGACAGAGAGAAAAAAAACACTTCACCACAACGTGACTGGTAGGGAGTGTGGAGAAGCTAAAGGCCTGGCTGGGCTCCCACAGGGAGCAGCTCAACTTCCAGAGGGATATTTAAGCGGCTAGGGAATACCCCTGAGAAGTGTGGGGTCTAAGCCCCAAGCTGGACTCCCCAGCTACAGCACCAGAGTCAGGAAAGGAACCCAGAGAACATTCAGCTTCCAAAAGCAGTGGAACTCCTGCCCAGCAGGGAGAGATGGGCTGGAGACGCAGAAAGACTCTTAAAGAGCGGATTCACAAAATTCTGTTTGCAGCCACTTACCCTGGACTCTGTCAAGGGGAAGGCAGAATGGACTAGAGACGCATCAGGAGAGTCTGGGGCTGATGGCTCTGGGGAGAGAACTGAAGGAACAGCCACCAGGATCCCTGTGCTGAGTCAATCCCCAGACTGCAGAGGCCATCTTTCCCAGACAGAGCACTCCCCTCCAACCGGCATCAGCCTGAGGGGAAGCAATAGCCCTGCCCACAGGAATTACTCTGCCCCACCCTGAGGAGCTTAAGCCAGGCTGCTGAGGAGTCCAGCTGGAGGTTATCTCAGTGATTAAGATTAACAACTAAGGCAGATCTCTGGGGGCTCTGAGACTTTAGCTGACCCTCCCCCGGGACCAGTGCTCATAAGAGCCAGCCTTGGTGTGCAGCCTGCATCTTTCTGCACATACCCATGCCCAGCAGAGGGATCCACCAGCTGTGGATCACTGATAGCTTCAAACACGTTGCCCAGAGCCAACCAAAGGCAGCATCTGACATAGGTCTACACCTGAGTCTTTGTGGATCTACCTGATACATGACATAAACACAAAGAGGCAGCCAAAATGGGAAAACGAAGGAACAGGCCCCAAATGGAAAAACAAGAGAATCCTCCAAAAGAACATCTAAATGAAAGGGGGGCAAGCAATTTATCAGATATAGAGTTCAGGTAATGATTATAAGGATATTCAACAGCATGGAAAAATACATAGAAACAATAAAGAAGGGCCAGTCACCAAAAAAGGATGCAATATCTGAAGTAAATAATACACTGGAAGGAGTAAACAGTAGGTTGGATGAAGCAGAGGACCAAATCAGCAATTTGGAACACGAGGTATAGAAAAACACCCAAGCAGAGCAGCAAAAAGAATAAAGAAGTGAAAAGACTGAGGAGAGCTTAAGAAACCTGTGGGACAACATGAAGCCTAATACGACAGCATCATGGGAATACCAGAAGAAGAAAACAGTGAGCAAGGGATCGAAGACCTATTTGAAGAAATAATTACCAAAAACTTCCCTAATCTGGTGAAGGAAAAAGACGCAAGTCCAGGAAACACAGAGACTCCCAAACAAGATGGACCCAAAGAGGCCCATACCAAAATGCATAATAACTGAAATGGCAAAGCTTAAAGATAAGGATGGAATCCTAAAAGCTGCGAGAGAAAAGCAGGGAGTCCTACAAGGGAGCTCCAATTAAACTGTCATCTGATTTCTCAACAGAAACATTTCAGGCCACAAGGGAATGGAGTAACATATTCAAGGTGATGAAAAGCAAGGAACTACAACCAGGGCTACCCAGCAAGGCTATCATTTAAAATTGAAGGAGAAATAAAGAGCTTCCCATACAAGAAAAAGCTAAAGGAGCTGTCAATAGCAAACCAGTACTGCAACAAATGTTAAGAAGCTGAGGAGGGGGGAGAGGGGGAGGGGAGGGGGATATTTTTCACAGCAATGTTTTTTCTGATATATTTTCCCAGGCAAGGGATATAAAAGAAAAAATAAACAAATGGGACTACATCAAGATAAAAAGTATCCACACAGCACAGGAGTTCATCAACAAAATAAAAAGACAACCCAAGGAATGGGAGAACATATTTGCCAATACATCTGATAAGGGGTTAATATCAAAAATTTATAAAGAACTTATAAAACTCAACAGCAAAAGAACAATCCAATTTTTAAAAATGAGCAGAGGACCTATATAAACACATCTCAAAGAGGACATACCGATGGCCACTAGACATATGAAAAGATGCCCAATGTCACTAACCACCTGAGAAACACAAAACCACAATGAGATATTACCTCACACCTCTCAGAATGGCTACCATCAACAAATTAACACAAAACAAGTGCTGGCAAGGATGTGGAGAAATGAGAATCCTTTTGCATTCTTGATGGAAATGCAGGTTGGTGCAGCCAATCTGCATACAGTGGAAAACAGTACGGAGTAACCTCAAAAAATTAAAAATGGATCTGCCTTTTGACCCAGCAATCCCACTTCTGGGAATATATCCATAGAAACCCAAGGCACTAATTCAAAAGAACATAAGCATACTTGTGTTCATTGCAATGATATTGCAATCACCAAGATATGGAAGCTGCTCAAGTGTCCATCAATAAATGAGTGGATAAAACGACTATGAGATATTTACACAATGGAATACTATTTAGCCATAAATAAGAAAAATATTTTACCTTTTACAATAGTATGGATGGACCTGGAGAAAATTGTGCTAAGTGAAATAAACCAGTCAAGAAAGACAAATACCATATGATTTCACTCATCTGTGGAATCTAATGAACAAACTGAACTAACTAACAAGACAAATAGAGACAAACTCATAGATAGAGACCAGGATAACAACTAGTGGGGCAGGGGACGTTATGGGGTGGAGAGACTGAGCAAAAAGGAAAAATGACCCCTGGACATGGACAACAGTGTGTGACTACAAGGGGAAGGGGTATAAGGAGGTTAAATGTAATGTAAAAAATACAATAAAAAATTGATAGAAAAAACACTTGATACTCTTACAGTTGTCACTGAACTTATATTTTTGCATATATTATAAATATGTAGCTAAAAGTCATAAATTTAACCAAGCACTATAAAATTTATGCCACCTTTTATAGTTATAATGTTTACTGTTTAAAAATGGTAAAAGCTTACTTAGCCTTATCTTTCATAAGGAAGAAGCACAATCTGGATTTATTTTGAAACTTAGAGGAAGCAGAACATACTCTATCAGTATAAGATTCAATTATTAGAGGAATAAGCCCGACTTCTGAATAAAGGTAAAGAATGTAGGTCAAGAATGTACAAGAACATTTCTCAGAAATAAGCATTTCATTGGCAAGTAAATGTATTTTTTTAATTATTTTTATTTCTTTTTAGAAAGTTTTACTGAAATATAGTTCGCATACCATACAATTCGCCCATTTAAAATGTATGATTCAGTGCTTTTAGTATATTCAGATATGCACAACTATCACCACAGTCAGTTTTAGGATATTGTAATCACCCTCAAAGTGAGGCCTGTACCCATTAGTGGTTACTGCCCATCCTTGTCCACCCCTCACCACCAGCACAGCCCTAGGCAACCACTGATGTGCTTCACGCATGCCGGATTCCCCTGTGCAATACAAATGGAGTCACCTACAATATGTGCTCTTTTGTGTCTGGTTCCTTTCACAGAGCGTAGTATTTTCATGGTCCACCCATGTTGCTGCAATATCAGTACATCACACCTTTTTATGGCCAAACATATTCCATTTATAGGTAGACCATATTTTATTTATCTATTCATCAGCTGATCGACGTTGGGGCTGTTTCTACCGTTAGGTATAAATAGGGCTGCTATGAACATCTGTGTGGACATAATTTTCACTGCCCGGGCATGTATGCCTAGGTGTAGAATTGCTGAATTATATGCTAAGTCTACATTTAAACTTTTGAAAAACTACTGGACTGATTTTCCAAATGGCTAAACCATTTTACACTCTTATCAGAAGGGTGTAAAATTACAATTTCTCTATAGCTTCATCAACACTTGTTACTGTCTGTCTTTTTTTATTCTACCTATCCCAGTGGGTATGACATAATATCTCATGTGATTTTGATTTGCATTTCTAAAACAACTTTTTAGTGTGCCGAGAAGTCATTTTTTTAACCTTTATTGCTCAAAGTGAGAAGAGACAACCCTTTTGATATAAGGAAAAATTGTTTCACATTTTACTGTCCTGAAAGCTAGTTTTCAAGAGTAAAAAGCATAATTAATGATAAGTTATATTAAGAAATAAAAGGCAAAGAGCAAGAGAAGATGAAGCAGTTATATTTTTTGGTTATATTTTGACTGATAATTTGACAGCTAAGAATTATGTTGAATAAAAGTTTTTATTTCCAAGAACTGATCTGTCAATCAAATTGTGCCAGAATGAACAGACAACTGAATTTAACCAACAGAAAAAAAGGGGAAGGAAGGGAGATAGCATTTATATTTTGAAACAATTTTTATTAAAATGTTGAAACAGAGGAGTTGAGGCTGGACTAGCCTTTGTGAAAAGAAGAACACCAGAGCACTCAACCTGACTAGAAGAGAGAATTCCAAAAACATCACTGTAATGTCTGAGTGTGCTTAAAGCTTGTAAAAGGACCTGGAGAGAATTTTTTTTTAAACAGAGGGAGAGAAACATCAATGTGTGGTTGCCCCTCACATGCCCCCAACTGGGGATGTGGCCCGCAACCCTGGCATGTGCCCTGACAGGGATTCGAGCCAGCAACCCTTGGAGAGAAATTTTTAATTAAACCTTTGGGGAAGCCTAACAGATTGAGTTTAACTGAAAGAAGGTAAGTTATCTAATTCAGATAAATTAATGGAACATAAGTAAACAACCTAAGACCACCTGATTTTGACATTTTGAATGTGGTACTTAAATAAGTAAGCCTGACTAACATGAGAATATGGAATAAGCCATCATCTTTTTGCCCCCAAAAGAGGAGGCAAACTTTGGAAATCACAGAAGTGACTATTTACATACTCTTAAAAAAACTAAAAAATAGAATGTATGAAAATGAACCTACCAGAGGACCAGAGTAGAAGGGATGTTGGAAACATCTTCCTAGAATAAAAAGAAAAATCTGATATTTTGTCTTTGAATCATGCTACCAATAAACCATTGACAATTCATAAAAAGGTTCTGCATCTTCTAAAAAAGACCAAAAAAAGTGAAAGGAAAACAAAATGGAACTGAAAGAGAGGAAGTATCCACAAAAGTAAAAGAACCGAGTTTTCATAGTAAAGATTATTTTTCTTACGAATGTGATTTGAACTGGATGGCTCTTTGAAACCTATTGAGAGGTTTCTCAAATAAAGAAAGTCAATGAGACCAAAAAATTGTCAAAAAGGTAAGTTAATTGTATTTCAGAGAGAAGAAAGAAATGTGAAAATAAGATTAGGATGGCGTCTTTGAAGATAAAGGCTAACGGGGAAAAAAAAAGACCAAAAAATGGAATGGAGGAACGGGCAAAGGAGTAGGGGAATAATCTGAGAATAACCTGATTTAATCAAGGAAATGTTAAATGAGTTTTTAGAGCTTTTAAAAAGCTAGTGATAAAATAGAGAATAAAAGTGGAAATATCACAACATGACAAGAAAAGGAAATATCTTATACATGAAGAAAAATGTTCTGAGAAATTATCTTAAAGAAGAGAAGGAAAGAACATCAATGAATATTACCACATTAAGGAAGAAAGTAGCAGTTCTTTGGAGGAAAATTAATAAAAATGAAGTGATATTTTAAAACAAGTAATGATTGTCATTTAGAGGTAGAAATATAGGTGTTTTTCTTAATCCTTGAACTCTTGACAATGTTAACAATTTTCTCATTCTATTATATACAAGGATTTTCCTGCTTGCAGACCAAGAATTTTCAGCCAAAGGAGGTATAAAAATTAATTCACTCAAACTCACTGGAATTAATACAAGGTAGACAATTCTTTGATTCTGCCCTGTTCAGGACAGATCTGAGAATTCTGATTTCCATTAAATGGAGACAATACTCATCTTTAAAATCTAGACTAGTATACAGAAGACATGAAGTGAGAAAATGATAAATAGAAAAACAGACATGTACCCAAAACACTGCTTTTTCCTTGAAACAGCACTCAAGAGTTCTAAGTCATATTGAAGACAGAACAGCAAGGACTATTTTTTTATATCAACTAAATCAGTGACAGCAATCAGACTGGAAGAAGTAAAAGGCATCCAAATTGGAAAGAAAGAAGTAATACTATCATTATTTGCAGATGACATAATGCTATGTATAGAAAACCCTGAAGACAACCACCAGAAAACTGCCAGATCTGATAAATAATTTCAGTTAAGTAGCATGCTAAAAAATTAATATTCAGAAATCAGTGGCACTTTTATACACCAATAACAAACTATCAGGAAGAAAAATTAAGAAAACAATCCCATTCATAACTGCAACAAATTTAACTGAGGAGGTAAAAGACCTGTACACAGAAAATTATAAGATAACTGAGAAAAGAAACTGAGGAAGACACAAATAAGTGGAAGCATATACCATGTTCATGGATTGAAAGAATTAACATCATTAAAATGTCCAAACTACCCAAAGCAATCTATAGATTCAACACAATTCCTCTTAAAATACCAATGGCATATTAACTGAACTAGAACAAATATTCCAAAAATTTATATGGAACCAAAAAAAAAAAAAAAACCCAAATAATCTCATCAATCTTAAAAAGAACAAAGTTAGAGGTACCATGCTACCTGATATCAAACTGTACTACAAACCCATAGTAATAAAAACAGCATGGTATTGGCATAAAAAGAAACATATAGATCAATGCAAAAGAACAGAGAGCCCTGAAATAAACCATGCCTTTATGGTCAATTAATAGTTGAAAAGGGCGGCAAGAACATACAATGGGGTAAAGATAATCTATTTGATAAGTGGTGTTGGGAAAATTGGACAGACGTGCAAAAAATGAAATCTAAGCCACTTATACCATACACAAGAATAAATTCAAAATGGATTAAGGAATTAAATGTCAGACTCAAAACCATAAAAATCCTAGAAGAAAACATAGGCGATAAAATCTTGGATACTTTTCATAGCAGCAATTTTCCTGATATTATCTCCTCAGCAAGGGAAACAAAAGAAATAAAAACAAATGAGACTACATCAAACTAAAAAGTTTTTGCACACCAAAGTAAACCATCAACAAAATAAAAAGAACCCCACTGAATGGAAGAACATACTTGCCTGATAAGGAAGAGGTTAATATGCAAAATTTATAAAGAACTCAAAACAACTCAAACCAATTAAAAAATTGGCAAAGCACCTGAAAAAAACACTCCTCCAAAGAGGACATACAGATGGCCAATAGACATATGAATAGATGCATGCTCAACCTCACTAATCATCAGAGAAATGCAAATTAAAACCACAATGAGATATCACCTCACACTTGCCAGAACAGCTATCACCAATAAATCAACAAACAACAAGTGTTGGCAAGGATAAAGAGAAGAGGAAATCTTCATGCATTGTTGGTGGGAATACCAATTGGTGCAGCCACTGTGGCAAACAGTATGGAGTTACCTCAAAAAATTAAAAGTTGAACTGCCTTGTGACCCAGTGATTCCACTTCTAGGAATATATCCAAGGAAACCTGAAACACTAATTCAAAACAATACATGTACCCCTATGTTCATTGCAGCACTATTTACAATAGCCAATATTTGGAAGCCGCCCAAGTGTCCATCATTAGATGAGTCAATTAAAAAATTGTGATAACATTTACATTATGGAATACTACTCAGCTGTAAAAAAAAAAAGAAAGAAAAGGCTTACCTTTCGTGACAGCATAGATGGACCTAGAAGGTATTATGCCAATTGAAATAAGGCTGTCAAAGAAAGATTAATACCATATGATTTTGCTTACATGTGGAATCTAATGAACAAAAGAAATAAACAAAAGAAACAGACTCATAGAAACAGAAAACAATCTGAAAGCTATCAGAGGTTTGTTGGGGCACTGAGTGAAATAGGTGAAGGGATTAAGCCAAAACAAAAACAAAAACAAAAACCAGAA
>PVKM010020256.1:0-23474 GCA_004027735.1 Carollia perspicillata | reverse complement strand
GTATCACAGGTTCTTTCATGGAGATTTGTCATCCAGATAACAGCTTTGTGACTGTTGGCACCGAGCGAAATCATTTAGGTACACATTCAGACTGCACTGTGCTGGGCATCACAGGGAGAAATGGGAAATCATGAGCTTCAGCTGAAATGAAACACACTGGTCCATGGAGTGCGGTGGAAAAGGAGGCAGCTTTGATGTTTGGAACACTGAGGTTCAGCTCCCGTCCTGGTGCTCACTAGTTCTGTGTCAGCAAATGCTGAAATGTGCAGAGACTCAGTTGGGTCATGTGTGCTGCTGGTGTTCCAGTCTCTGTGGCTCTGTGACAAATGACTTCAGTCCTGAGTGACTGAAAAGCAAGGCAACATGACTTCCTCGTGGATCTGTAATCTGAACACAGCTCAGCGAGGGAAGTTTTCTCTCTTCTTCCGCTGGAGTGGCTCAAAAGCTGAGGGCTGTGATAGCTGAAGTCTCACTCACTCACATGCTGGCACTTGGGCTGAACAGCTGAGGGCTTGAGCTAGGGTCTCTGTTTCCATGTGGTTAGTGTTGAGTTCAGCTACCCTGAACTCATGGAGGTACAGTGCTCTGGAGATGGGAGATGAGACACACACACACACACACACACACACACACACACAGAAATATTCTATAGAATTCATACAAGTGAGAATTTTATTTATTACAAGTGAGTTATTTAATACCAATGCAACTTCAAGGAGTAAGTGAACCAGTTCCCACTTTTTGTGGAAGCAGTGTCAAAGAATTTGTAGACATGTTTTAAAACTTAACAGCTAGGATAGGGTGATATCTCATTAAGTACCTGCTTATTCCATGAATGTCAGTAAATGCTCACTACACATTCATTTCCTTTTTACCCGCACTTGGTTTACATCCTCCTGCTGTACCCCCACTTTAATTTCTCAAGGTAATCATTTGAAAGAATAAGATATAGCCTCATTTCAGGGTTGCCTGTGTTGCAGGTTTCCCTGAAACCTTCCATTGGTGCCCAGGCAGATTCTTCCATGCTGGTTTTGGTATTTACCTAACGTCAGCCCTGTCAGAAGGCTCTGCAATCTTTTAGAAGAGCTCCTTTGAGGCTGGATGAACTAGGAACCGGCTTTCCTGCTGGGAAATCTGCCTCTTCCCTACTTCCTGGCAGGACTACAACTTTCTGTGGGGTAGGGTCTTGATTCCTGGTAGCTCCAATATTAACACAAGGCCCAGAAAGTTCTAAGAACTACCTGACGAGACCCAGCATAAGAGTGTGCGTAGAATGCAGAGAGAGTCTTTGAGGTCTGGAGGATGCTTAGTCCACGGTAGACTCTGATTTTAATTCTGCTGCTAGTTAGTTATGCAAATCAGGGCCAAAATCTCTTCCATTTCTGAGATTCACTCTTTATTTTTCCCCAACTCCACTACCTTGGCTTTGTTGTCAACAACACATCTTTAAAGGTCCAGCTAAACTATAACTGCCTCTATTTTAATTGGATTCTCTCAATGTGGGATAATTCTTCTCACCTGTGTCCCCACCAAACTATATACGGACTTCTATTATGAAATCAACAATGCTTTAACAATTCCTCTTTGTTTTTTTGTCTGTTTTCCCCTACTAGACTACAGACATCTTGTTCATCATCCTACCTCTGGTGCATAGCTCATCACTTCTTCCATAGCATATGCTACATAAATACTTATTGAATGGATGCGGGGGAAAACGGCTATGCTTACACCACCTGTCCTTTCTCTCTCTTATGACTGCTGTAATAATGCCACAGGAAAACAATATGCTTGGGGAAGGATCAATATGCTTTTAAAAAAATAATTCATCTCTCATTGCAATGTGGTTTTATTTATATACTTAATCTTATAAAGTCAACGTCAGAAAAAGCATAGCGAAATCATCAGGTGAAAATATAGAAAAATAAACATGCCTATGTGTTTCTACTCTTTGCTGGGAAAAAATAAGTGTGGAGTAGTAGGTTTCTTAAGTTCCCTGTTTTCAGTGGAGCCTAGATAAAGGGGTCGTGGCCATTAAGGGAAGAGTGACCAGCATGTTGACAAAATTTGAAATGATGCCACATAGGTAAGTAAGACAGGCTTAGGGATTTGAGGGTGGGGATTTTGATTTGTTTTTTTGTTTTGTTTTGTTTTGTTTTATTTTAACCTGGAGAAACAAAAACTCAAGATTCAAACATTCAATGATAATTGCTTTGAATCATGTAGAAGATTGTTGAGTAGAAGAGAGAGTCAAGAATTTTGTTCAGATCTAAAGGGAGAATCCCTGTCAACGGAAGAAAGCTGGAATGAGGAATTATAAAAGGAAATTGTGAACCTGGACTCTGGTATTAGCCAGAAGAGATTAAACTCTCAGCTCTGCTATTTACTAGCTATGCTGTTTAGACAAGTGATGTCATCTTTCTGAACCTCATTTTCTTGACTTCTGAAATGGAAATGATAGTAGTAGATACCTCATAGGGATATTTTGAGGATTATATACAGCCAGACAAATTATACAATACTGAACCAAGAGCCTGGTCTATTGTAAAAGCCCAATAAATCGATGTGAGGTTGAATTTAATTACGTTTACAGATTCAAACCTGGGCTCTATTTGCTGTGTGACATGTGGGACTAAGTGAATGTTTCTGGGCCTTGTTTCCCATATCTAAAAGGAAAAAAAATTGAGAAAGTAAAGTTTGAATACACTTTTCAGCCAAAAAAAAAATGCTATTTTTCTCTTTTCTCAAATAACAAAACCCAGGCCAATGTATGGCATGTGAATCATGCATTTTTTCCTACCAATGTGGGCGCTCTAGAATCTCAAACAATGGAAATATCATCAACAACAGAAACATTTGCAACTCATGTGGATCCAGTTTAAATTCTTTCCACCTAGAAACTTTGGTGATAGTATTAACTAATCATTATATCTTTGTTTCGATTGAATATTTTGGTAAGAATTTTAAAATAAACTATAACTTGGACCCTCTTGGAATTAGAAGCAGGTGACATAATATTTTTATACCTCAAAATAATTTTGATGGGTATTTTGGTACAACTTGCTCAAGAAATTGGTTTTAACATTGCAGCAAAGAAATATGTTCAGTTGCTACCAGGAAAGTGTCCCGTGAGGGTTATATAAAGTACATTCAGGCTTAACATGTTTGAAGAGAAAATTATTTCAGAGTGTACTTCTTTAAATGCAAATGGAATTTGAAATGGTACATTGGCACTTTCTATCCCAGTGGAATTTTATATTATTTTATCATTCCTCTCCTCTGTCATGTATACAGAGCACCCAGGCAACCAAATGACTAGAATTGCTCCTGTTTATTTTTCAGTGTCTTAACACCTGGCAGTCTTTTTGTAGGCGATAAGGCAAATCATGGTGTCAAAGCATTTTTAAAATCCATTCTGAGTTCTTGGTGTTCACACATGAAAAAATTTTGGGCAATATGATACCAAGATTGTCTGCTAAAGTGCATTCACGTAATTTGGAAAGAAAGTTCATATACTGCCCATCTCTCTCTTTTTTAAAAAAGATTTTATTTATTTATTTTTAGACAGAGGGGAAGGGAGGAAGAAAGAGAGGGAGAGAAACATCAGTGTGTAGTTGCCTCTTGTGCACTCCACACTGGGGAACCTGGCCTGCAACCCAGGCATGTGCCTTGACAGGTATCGAACTGGCGACTCTTTGGTTCACAGGCCGGTGCTCAATCCACTGAGCCACACCAGCCAGGGCATCTCCCTCTTTATGACTATTTCATTAGGAAGATTTTTTGTTAAATTTCCAGACACTCACATTCACACACACTTAGACTCACAATGTTATGTTAGTTCCATACCTACACATGTAACCTTAAAGGGAACTGAGCTAAAATGCTTGAACAAAAAAAGAGGCATTAATGAACAAATTAACTGTGTAATTATTTTATTTTAAGAGACATATTTAACCTTATGTGAATGAACTGTCTTCAATTGCTTTAGATATATTTGTTTTACAGCTACTTTTATATGAATTATAATTCAGTTACAACTAGTCTTTAAACAATTTCTTCTGATGTGAGATTGCTGATATTTCATTAATTTAATAAAGAAAATGGATAGACCATTATAATCAATAATTTAAGCAGTAATTACATTTCCTGATTTGTGATAAGCTTTTATCAGTACTGTGGATATGTACTGTAATATTTCTATTCTGATTTTAAGCATTTTGTTATCCATTATGGGGCTGAAGTAGGGGGCAGGGATTTGTGTCAAAAGCAACATGGTGGTCATTCAATAAGTGTTTCTAAATGAAAGACAGCTGGTAATACATAACTGAAGAATAATGAAGCATTAAGCCATGAAATATTAAGCAATCAGTGTGGAGATAACTAAAACTCAGAGTATGCACTTTGAAAAATGAAAAGTTCTTAAAATAAATAAACCTAAAAGTGTAGCCTTTTTATGGAAAAAATGGGCTACAGATCAGGAAAAGAGAGTCCAGCAAACACAGTGTGCAGACAACCAGGGATGGGAGCACTGATACACGCGGTAATTTCAGGTGGGGGATGACAGTGTAACTGAGATATACACAAGGGTGGCAAAAGTAACTTTACCATTGTGGGTATGCAAAACTGAGTTTATTCTTACACTACCGTTCATTAATTATGCTATTATTTTCCATACAAACAACTGTAAACCTACATTTGCCCAGCTAGTATTTTCAAAATTCCACCTTTATTTGACTCAGAAACAGCATCAATCATGGCCATATTATTTCAGCTTTGTCCTAACTTATTTCTAAAGGCTGGTGAATCACAAAACTAAGAACACAATTAATACACTTGATAAAGCTGCCTACATCTCCCTTCCCATGAATATATGGACACACACTCCCTCCCACATACCGAGTATACTAAGAAACAAATTACCCTGGTCTCTGATATTCCCTAGATTTCTTCTCCAGTGAATTTTTTGACTTGGTCTTTTTATGCGAGTGTTCAATTTTATGACAGATGAATCTTTCAGAGCCTCACATAGCAAAGTGGAAACAGATATATCGTGAAATGAATTTAAGCCAAGACTCTTCTGCTTTACTGTGTAACCTGCGTAAATCATTTCAACTCCCTGAACTCAACCTTCATCTTTCAGGCAGAGATAGAAAATACCTTTTATCCTACAATGCTTTTGAGGATCAAATGGAATAATGTTCATAGAAGAAGTTTTGTCAATGCTAAAAAAGTAACAAAAGCAACAAATTGCAATGATTATCCAAGTAAACATGTAGACTCCTCTGAGTTAACAAGGCATCTCCATTAATACTATTTTACTTTGTTGATGTGTTCTCTTTGTTTTACGTCCTGAGGCGTGTAAAATATTTAAGGTGTCAGTAAAAAAAAAAAAGAAAAGGAAATAAAAGGTATATAAGATGAGTCTATAAAATCACATAGTAAGTGCCTATTTCCACAGGCACAATAAACATTTTTGTCCTGACTTAGATTCACATTTTCTATAACTCAACACTGAAAACTGTCCAAAACATTTTCCTAGTTTATGCTATATTGAATGTCACCCAGTGGTAGAAATTATCACCATTTGAAGGTGGATTTGACTTTTGAAAACTGCTAAACATCAGTCAGAGTGAATCCTGGTCTAAGAGTTCAGTGGTTAAACTGAACAATATCTTTTTTGTTGTTGTTGTTTAGAAAGAAACTGTAGACAATTTTTTATATAGTTGGTTCAAAAAGTGCCTCACGGGAAGTTTGAAATCGTTTTGAGGAACAAATACAGCGACATTAATTGCATTACTTTTACTGTTGTGGATATAGAGCATCTTTGGGTATAGAGAATGTCAAGATTATTTTTAAAACTCAGACTTAATGCATTGTCTGCATACCTCCTCCACTACCTCACAGGAAGAGTGCAGCTGCGTGTAAGCACCAGCGAAGTCACCCAGCGAGACAAAGTGCTCTCACAGGCACAGATTTGCAGTCTCACATTTTATCTGATTTCTCCAGAATTTAATTTTGCTCTTGGATTTTATACTCCAATTCTACCTGTCTTTTGACACCGAGGACACTGGGGATGTGATATTAAAGGAGATGAAAGGCCACAGGCAGCCGGCACTGGCCGGCCGATTGGGCCGGTGCTATGATATGCATCAGTTCGGACAATCTCTGTTTACAATAAATCTTTAACCCAGCCGCTCGCTCTGGGCTCCAGACTCCCCATCTCAGACATTCAGCCCGCAGAGCTCATACCCTGCCTGGATGCTGTCACCTGGGATTATGCGACTGGATTTTCCTCTGTCTCCTTGTTCAGACTCTTCTAACTGGTTATCACTTGCATGGCCCATCCTTCTTTATGTGTTTATTGCACATGAGCTGACTGTCTCCCAGACTCGTCCATGCCAGCCTCTCCAGGCATGGCCTGGCCTGCCTCTCCAGAGTCCTCTGGAGGATCTGCACATTCTCCATGGGATGATTTCAATTTTTGAGTCTACCTCTATAATGTGGACACAATGGGCCTTTATCTTCACCCTCCTGTCTTTCAGGATTAAGACTTTATCCCAACAGAGATTGAATCTGCCTAAATCCAGCACCTTTCCATCTTATCTGTTTCTCTTGGGGATTTGAACCTGACCAGAGAGTTCCCCTGCCCCTCCAGCATCCACAGATCCTTATCGTGTTAGATGTTGGAAAGCTAAGAAAGAGCTGAATGGTGGATTTATACAGAGATGTGCGAAAGTTTCACTAGTGGAATGACTATAAACTAATGCAAACTTCTTATAATTGAAGATATCTGCTATGTGTTCCAGGCACTGTACTAGACCATCTAAGTACCCAGTCCTTTAACTCTCAAAGTGATCCCACATACTCATTCAATAACAACTCGTTGAATGAATAAATATTGGTTTGCAGTCACTGGATTCTTCATATTCTTCAGAGGTCAGGCTACCCTAACCCTGACCTCTGCATTAAGTGTTTGGGAGACTTAGGAGCAAGATTCAGTCTTCCCAGAGAAGGAAAGAGTTTGGGATGGCCATGAAGTATAGGACAAACCTACACTTAGGCCTTGAAGCTCAGTGGCAAACACAAAAATGAGATACCGACACAATTTCTTGTCGGTGCCAACACTTCAAGAGGGGGTACCATGGGGGAAAGAGATAGTAAGTCGGGAAAGCAGTCACCCTTTGGTGAAAGCTTACCTGGGACTTGCCCCAAGCTCATTAGACATACTGCCTGAAGTAACCTGGGCAGTTTTATATATCTTCAACTAAAGGCTCCATTCCTGGATGGTGCTTCATCTACAGAGGTCACACCTGCCAGCAGGAGGAAGAGTTTAGGCGTCTCCTCTCAGAGTCAGACCAGGAAGGTGTCCTAAGAGGGTAACATTGCCCTAAATATCTCACCCGTCCTTGTTATCGATTTTAGAGATGTTTTCCTGGTATAACCTAGACTCAAGTTATTTTCTATGCTAATAATTTTACATTTACTGTAATTGTAACAAAGTTATCCTTTATTTGGTTTAGTTAATGATATGTGATATGCATGTGGCTGGTGGCCTCGAAAAGGGATGTGTAAAGCAGAGTTTAGAAAAAGAAAAAGGGTAAATCAAGCTTATTGCATGCCACCAAAGGAGAGCACAAGCCTTTTAATGAAAAATCATTATTATTAATACCATATAAATGAGAATAGTACGTTTTTTTGAAGTTTCAGAAAATCTCCCAAAGTCACACACTTAGCCATCATGAGATGAAATAGTTTAGAGCAGTATTTTTAATACTTGGGTAATATGCTTGGCACCTTTTTAAATGGAAATAAAAATCCAGACTCTTCACAGGCCACCCTCCACATGCACCTGTTGCTGTCATTTAAGTGACTTATTTGGAGGCCAAAGTCATGATAAATATAAAGGTACATTTTGGCACTAAAATCTCGAGACCTTATTCTGTTTGATATTTTCAATGAAATGACACCGAATATTCTTATGTTGTTTTAAATATTATCTTGAAAATAAAATAAAATTTTTAAAAAATCTTGTTGAAACAGATTAACATGACTTTAAAATCCTGCCAGGGTCCAGAAGACATATTCCAGTCCTCCTAAGGAATAGCTCTTTTGATCTGAGAGTTGGAGTCTCGCCCACCATAGGGCTTAATGATTCTGAGGTCCATCTCCAAGCACAAAATTACATGGGTCTAAACTACTTAACGTATTCGTACTCCAACTTCAGAACGTTACTCCTGGTTCTGGTGATTTTCTTCTACCTTACAAAGCCAGGCTCTGAAAACTCAATCAGTACAATAAGCTGAAATTTTACCGTTTAGTTTCTTTAGTGGAAGTTAAGAAGTAGTTACTCCTTATGGTTACTTTGACACTAACCTTTTGCATGTCCTCCTCCAACTGACATGTTTAGCAGGGAAGGCATCTTTCCCTTGAGCCCAGAGTTGAAGGGATCACCATAAATATGACCAAACAGCTATTGGTTATCATAGACCTGATAATGCAAGTCCAAAACTGACGTGGTTCTTATCACTGGTGGGGGGACATTACTCAGAAGTTTAAAGCATGCACTTGCGAAGAATGCTGTGCACAGACGGCTTAAAAATAATAATAGTAACCACCAGGAGAGGAAAAGCATTGCACAGCCTCGAATTCCCAAGAAGTGAGGGAAAGGGCACATAACCTGTATTTGTTGAGCACTTACCATTAGGCTGTGTAATTTTATATTGTATTTAATCCTTAGAACAATCCTGTAGAATGGGAATTACCCCATTTTACAGATGAGAAAACTGAGGCTCAAGGAATTCCACAAATAGCAAGGAGGATGGGTAGATAACCCAGGCGTCACTGGTCCTAAAGCCTGTGCTCTTTTCCCTTTGTCCCCATTTCCACTCTCCTGAGAGGAAGGGATACTAGTGCAGGGGGCGCATTTGGGGTCCATAGTAATTCTGAGCACAGGCTTTTTCTTTTCCCTCTGAATTGCTCTGAAATCAACACCAGCCCTTGGTTTCTTCTGTTTCAATGTCCTTCCTGGTAGAAAGAAGATGGTATTACAGTTCCGTTCTGCAGTTCATGGTCCTGGCTTCAAAGTGTGAAGGGAAAACTGTCATGCAGTATCTTCCAAGAGAAAATATATCATAGAATTAAATGTTTAATTATTCAAGGGACCTCATTACATTCAGTATTAAATGTTTAAGAAAACAGAAATAAAACAAATACAGCTTTATCCAGTAAAAAAGGTCTTAGTGCCGTGCCAAATTTAATTGCAGCTCTTCCTCCAGCTAGCGTGAGTGCACTCTGTTCTTGTTCCTCATGTGACGACAAAGGGACGTATGTCTGTTCTCTTCCTCTCTCTGTAACCTTATATCTGAGGTAGCACTATAATCACGGCCAGGTGGTAACACTTTCCCTCTCATGTCGAGCACTATGGAAAGAGGAGAGCAATACAGCACACATACACTTTCTTCAGAGTGAAACAGGACTATTGATACATAACAAGTCCCATCAAGTAATTCTCTCCCTTGTAACTGGCTACTTGGCCACAATCTCTGAGCCATCTCTGACGATGCCTTAGTGCATTCTGTATTAACGGATACAAGGAGAAGGTGAGTGATGATGGCGAGGGAAAGAAGCAGAGCACAGAGTGACACTTTGTCTCCAATTCATGTTTTTCCCCTGTAACACCCTACTATCTCAGAAGGTGCCAAGTCTGGAAAGCTGAAAGGAACTCCCTATGAGTAATAGTAGTGATGATAATGGTAACAGCTGTCACAAACTGAGACAGGCACAGTACTAAGTCTTTATATGTTCAACTTGAGACTTCTAGTACTTGCTAACTTCCCATTTATATCCTTTTCCCATTTCTTCCCTTTTTTAATAATAAGGAAAGTTTACCATAATTTGGTCACTGGCTCAGTGTTCAAATAGCTGGTGAGGGAGAAAACCAGGAATGTAGATCTTCATTACTTGAAAGTTCATGCTGTAAATCTCCAAATAATATTGCCCACAGAGGTACTGACCCAGCGGTCTAGTTTTGCCCTATTTTTGTGATTGCAAATTATCATTCTTAAATCTACTGCTGACTGTCATTTGTATGTGAGTGTATGTGTACATTTGTATTTTATCCTTTTATATAAGATAACCAATCAATACAACAATTCTTCAATATCACTTTAATTTTCCACTTGTGGGAACTAAGGATGCACCTAACTCCCCACCCTTTCCCCTTGGAGCAGAGTCAAGCTTGGAATACAGGTTTCTTCGAAGCCAAATCTGTTAAACATCTGCAGTTTCTCATTGCCTCAGGGCAGACTCATTAGCTAACTATACAGCGACTCCTTAATACCTAAACCTGCCAGGTAGCTTTTGAGATTTGCATCAGGTTTACTCAATTCAAAGTTGCCATGTTTGGTCAGCAAAATAGGCCACTTCAGATTATTCAGTAGAATGACCTCTAAAGATTTTTGGTTTTTCACCTGATGGTTGAGCCTGTATCCTTAAGCCCCTGACCCATGTTTTCGCCCTTTTACTTGAGCAACAAACAGGGTTATTGATGAATGAACCAGCTGAAGCATTTGAGCTCACTGGCTACCCCGTACTCTGCCTCGGGCCAAACCACCTTCTGAACACTGTGCCTAAAAAAGCAGCTGGGACTCTACTGTTGTGCAGAAACATTTTTGACTGAGAATCAAGAGACCTGGATTCTGTTATGGACTTGGCCGTGAAACAGCAAAGTGACCTTGGCAAGTCATTTGACGTCTCTAAACCTCACTTGCCTTGTCGGCAGAATGAACGTTTTGAAATAGATGATCTTTGCACACTCTTCTAGTTCTGAGGGTCTATAAACACTCTTCTTTCTGGCCTCCTCCCAGAGTAGGGTTGCTGCTGCCATTCCGACGTTGTTACTAGAGGGGAAAGAAGGAAATAATGGGAAGTAATTCCACTGCGTGGCTGCCTCTGAGCGCTGAATGAAATCACAGTGAGTTGCTCACAAAGGAAGTGCCTTTCCAGTATTTGGTTTCTTGAAGGAATCAGTTCAAGACTTAACATAATATAGGTCCTTTCCTCTGATTACTTATTCAGGACAATCTTGGTTTCCAAGATTCCTCCTGCAATTCTTAGGCCTTCCTCCCTGCTGCTTTCCCTCCTTAATGACTCTGCTCTCCGGGTGACACTATCACTGCATCCCCACTCTCTCACTGGGTCTTTCCACTTTATCACCCTCACCCATACCCTCTGGATGAAGCCGTTATCAGGCTCACTGGCACTTCCACAACGCCTGTCAAGCAAATTCCTGGTGCTCATGGGGTCGGTGTGTCATCCGAGCTCCAGATAAGTTGCCTGGCTGGTGCAGTCTCCCACCTGGGACACCCGTAATGGCTTTTTCTAACTGCTCATGAAAAGCCTTGTCTGTCATGGCAGTATCTCAGTGGCTGCGGAAATGATTTATTCAGAGAGAAGTGAAGATTAGACAAACTCCTTGTCATTTCACAGAATGAGCCCTGGGAGAAAGCAAATAGGAAAATGGAGCTTTACGTATTTTATTCTTAAAGGACAGATTCTTAAAATCCACATCTACCTACTGATCTATCTACCTACTGCATTTCCCCCCCCTCACTTCCTTTCATAGACATTTATCGCACACCTACTATGTGTCACACTGTGTTTTGACCTACGAACACAGAAAAAAAACAAGTCAGATGACATCCCTGTCCTTGTAGTGTTAACAGTTTAGTCTACCTCCATTATAGCACTGATGCATTCTGTTATAAATAAATAATTTTATATATGTTCCCCAATAGAATGTGAGGCTTTAGAAAAGAGAGGCCCTGTCAAAATCAAGTTTGATCTCAATGGTTGCAAACAATCTCTGGTATATAGCAGTGCTTCGTAAATATTTATAACTCTATAAAACATTGATCCGTATACATGTATACAGACATATACACATCTCTGATGATGTTTCACTCACTTTAAAATAATATCTAAATGCCTCTCCAACTTCTACAAAGCTTCCCTTGATCACTCCTCCGCCTCACCTTTGTCTACTTCCACTCTCACTTGTAACTTTCCTTGTTCCCTAAGCAGGTCAAGTTCTTATGAACCAAAGACCTTTGCATATGCTGTATACACTCCGCCTGAAACACTTTTGCAAGGGAGCAAAGCATAGTGAGCTGTTCTTTGTAACTCTCCTCTCAGTTCAAATGGCCCTCAGCTACCACCTGCTCTGTGGTTTCTCAGCCTCACTGAGTAGTTCCCTATCTCATTGTTCTGACAGATTTCCTTCACAACACTTGTCATTATATAAAATAACTTACCTGTCTCTAACTTGGCAAGTCACAAGCTTTCTGGATTTTTAACCTACATATAAACCTAGAAAATTAGACTCAAAAGTTCCTTCAGCTCCTAGAGCTCTGAAATCATGCTACCTCTTATTGAAGAATCCATAAAGAAAAGAGCAGAATTATGCTCAATTTGTAATTTTTTAAGTCAATAACATATCTTTTATACAACTTAAGCGAAAGTCAGATAGTTGCAGATCAGAGATGAATTAGCCACTTTCCTCAGAGGGGAAGTTCTCAATTTATTGTTTATTTATTGTTATATTTTTAAAATACTGCTTCATTTATTAAGCTCTTTCTAATGATTTTCATAAGAGTATATCACCCATTCTTCTGTTTCCATAGTTATTTTGTCTTGTTGCTCTTGAAGTTTTTGATTTTCTTTTTCTCTCTCCTTTTTACAATTGTTTTTCTTTTTTCTTTATTACTTATGGACATAACGTATAGAGGAAAGAGGGAATATCCCCCACATCAAAAACAATAATAAAATGTTCTGAATACACAGATGTAAGAATAGTGTCTGGCTAGGAATACTGTGAAGGTGAGTAGAGGGAGGCAGGATGTGGACTGTGGTTTAACTGATGGCAGTATTTCAACAGTTGTTTCTAAAACCAATCTCAGCAGAGGCCTTTGTTTTAAGTAAGCTTAGGAGGCAGGAGTTTGCCAGCTGTATGGAGAAAAATATGGTGAAAATCATAGTTTAAATATTCAAATGAATGTTCAGCTCTATATCTTTTTAAGTGTCTGCTGTTGCAAACAAATATAGCTCTTCCCTCTACTCCTTTATAAGAGAGGAACTTATTAATTATGCAATTAAATATGTAGCTGAAAATGGTATAACTTAACAGAAGTGAATATAACAGTGGGTCTAACAATGTCTGGGGGCAAGAAGGTTTTGCTAAGGAAACCAAGGGTTGAATCAGGTTCCAAACTGCTATACTTACACAATATTCTTTTTATGTTCTCAGCAACAATAAGAATTTACCATATCTCACTTCAGATACCTGGCATTAATGTGCTTTAGCTACTGTCGTCTTCTCTGCTTCGGTATTTCTAAGAAACAATCTAATTAATCCAAGCAGCTTGGTAAATGCCTTGAAAAGCACTTACACAAAAATCTGTCTTAGGCCAAGTCATAGACTGACCCTCGTTGTTGTGAAAACTCCATGTCTAAATCTGTCGTGGCCTCGTTTTGGTCCCCCAGATGGGGAAAATAACCTTGTATGTGCAATGAGCCTTCATGTGGAGGTGTATAGGTAGACAGTTCTCCAGCGAATGCATCATGGATGTCTGAAATGGGTCTGGAAGACTACCCAGAGGAAATGGTTCTGGAACTAAGTTCCAATGGGTAAAAGAGAAGAGGTGTGCACACAAGTCTACAGAGGGGCAGAGAGGCAACGTGAGCAAAAGCCTAGAAGTACAAGACCACGCCAAGAAGAGGAAAATTAAACGAGATAACATAAAATTGCATCCATTGACAAGCACATAGCACAGTACCTGACATACACTGACCTCTCAAGTATTCATCTATTATGCATCTATTTATTTGCCTGGATAGAACTAAGACAAGACCATGACTGTGCACCTATCCCTGAATTGCATACTAGTGATAATAATATCACTTACCTACAGAAGGTTGGGAAGAAACTATAGTTTGTGCTGTATGTAAAGAGTGCATATAGTGCTATGTGTGCTATGTGTGTAGTTTGCCTACTGGTAAAGAAAGACTATTACAAACTGTTTGCCTTAAAGTGTAAAAAGCAGCTAACACTGTAGTCACCAAGTGTATTTGCATTTTACAACATTGAAATGAAGAGTGTGCCATGCTAGGTGACTGTCTTCAGAACCTTTCACTCTGTAGGCTGAGTCCAGATTCAGGAGGGACATTCCCCTGGCTCCTTTCCTGGAATGGGTGGATAGGGTTGCAGGTATGTATCGGGAGATAAAACCCTTCTAAAGCCTTGAACGTAAAGTTCTTGTTTAAGAAACAACAAAAAAGTGAAAGAATGATGGGCCCTTATCTATTTCTTATCTGTTATGCATTTATCAGAGCTCAACAATAGGACAGCAACAGCTAGATCATGAAGAGTGGGATCGCATGCCCCAGCTCTGTGCACAGTGCAACTCAGGATTGGGTTGCCAGACAAAACACAGTGTGTACAGCTCAATTTCAAGTTCAAGTAAATGATGAATAAGTTGTTTAGTATCATTATGTTTCATGCAATATTTTGGGAATACATACACTAAAGTGTAATTTTTTGTTTATTCTAAATTTCAGATTGAATTTATTGGATATTATCTATTTGTGTTTGCTAAATCTGGCATCCCACTCCAAGATTAATCTTGAAGACTGAACAAATGATCCAAGTTGACCCAGGCAAGCATGGATGCTCTGTCCTTTAAAAGAGAATATTCATGATTTAAGCTTCAACTAGTGTAAACCACACCTAATACCATTTTGTTTGGTGATGCATTAATTATTTCTCTGGCTATCACAAAGGAGAGGAACCCAAATGGGCAGATAAATAATAAATCCATCTGCAATCTTTCTGTCTCTCTCTCTCCGGCTCCCCAGCCCCCAGCTGACAACTCTATAAAGAAAGAATGTGAATAAAGAACATGAAGAATAAAATTATCTATCTATCTATCATCTATCTATCTATCTATCTATCTATCTATCTATCTATCTATCTATCTATCATCTGTCTCTATATCTATCTCTATCATTTATCCCTATCTCTATCTTTATCTATATCTATCTATATCTATATATTTGAGAAACTTAATAACATGAGTAAGATTTACTTGAGATCATCTCGTTTCCCTTTAATGATGGACCTTTGGAGACAATCGAATGATGATAGTAAGAGTAGACGCAGTAATACTAAAAGTGTTTCCTTTGTATGGGATCCCTGAAATATTGTTAGAAAATGATTAGGTTTTTTGAACAACAAAAGAAATTACACTGAAATAATTTTCCACTTGATATGACGAATTATGTGCCTGTCTGTCTGTCTGTGTGTATGTATGGTTATGTGCCACTGAGTTGACTCTGACCTTGTGAATGAGTGGTGTCCACAATGTCCTGTCTTCGACGGCTCTGCTTAGCTCCTGTAGACTCACGCTAATGGCTTCTTTTACAGAGTCAACCCATCTCGTATCTCGGCTTCCTTTCCTGCCACCTGCTTTTTCCAGTGTTAGTGCCTTTTACCTCTAGTTTGAGGCTATTTGCTCTAGAATTCACTTTGTCTTTCTGGTCATCCAGGGTGTCCATATAGCTCTATTCCAACACCTTATTTCAAATCAATATATATTTTTCCTGTTGACCTTCTTCACTGCCCAGCTTTTGCAACCATACATAGTAATCGGGAATACAGGGGTCTGGATGATCTTAGCCTTGGTCTCTACTGACACATCTTTGCTCTTGACCTATAGTAATTTTTTTTTTATTGCTGCTCATCTGAGTCTCAGCCTCCTCTTGATTTCTTGGCAGCAGTCTCTATCTAAATTGATGACTGAACCAAAATAAGCAAAATCTTCAACTTCAGTGCCTTCATTGTCTATGTTAAAGCTGTGTACTTCTTCTGTAGTCATGATTTTTGTCTTCTTCAAGTTCAAATTTAGTCCTGCTTTGGCACTCGCTTCTTTCATTTTCATCAGAAGTTGTTTCAAATCAATAATAATAACAACAACAACAAATCATATACTGGTAAAAAATATGTCTATTTGCCCAGCAGGCAACAACCATGACAATCAAATTAATTTACCTACTTAACTGATAAATGTACAAAAAGCATCCATTACTTAAGTGCTTTGGGGGAATGGGGGTTATTCAACAGAAAACGTCAGGTGATGAACAGTGAGGTAGCAGCATAAACAAAATGATATTCATGTTAAGTGTACTGCAGAAAAACACAGGCGCTAAAGACTTTGTCTAGTAACTTGCAAGATATTGAAAGAAGCTAAACTAAGTCTCACTTAGGCAGGGGTTGATCTATTTGGCTTCCAGTCAGGGCTGATAGCCTTAACATTTTCCATGGAATTGCCACCTACTCTCATAGATGTAATTGTCATCTCTCTGGGCACAAGACACTGATCTAACTATCTAACTCCTGCGAAAGCAAAACCCATTCACTTCCATTCCATGGCATATCTCCTTTTCTTTAAACATGAGGAAACAGTCTTCAATCTTAAAAGATCCCTTTAACATTGCAATTCAGATCAAACCTGCACAGAGTTTTGCCTGCTTCATAAAGCATTCAGAACCAGTGAAGAGATTTTACTCATTTCCCAAGGTGGTACCAAACAATGACCGTGGAAACTCTTAGTCATTTCAGATTTCAGATATCATTTGTAGAAGGAAATATAACTCCTTAGTCACATAGGCTTTTTTAATCACTCCCAATTACCCACTGACTGAAATTAAAAGACCTCTTTCTGTTTTCTTTTAGTGTTTTCTATGCCTTTTCAACAATACATTTTTGTGTACATATACATATTTATGTATATATACACACATTCATGCATATATATACACTCATGAATATATGCATTCATGCATATATATACATTCATGCATATATATACACATTTATGTGTCTATATAGATACATGTTTGTATATTTATATCTACATATAAAATATAAGGATAGAAGAAGTCACATTTCACTACTTGTATCAGTGTTCCTACATCTTTGTTGTACATAAATGCATAGTAGCCGATATTGGGAAGCTACAAAAGTCCACCACCAGGCCAAGCCAGAGTGGTGTTATTTTTTTCATGTATGTCTGCTATACATATGGAAAACACTGTTGGAAAGTTATTTTATACACACACACACACACACACATATCCACATGATGCATAGTTTCCTAAAGTAATAATCATGCCATAAAGAATGGCTTTGTCAACAGTGAATTACACCATGAATTCATTTTTGCCAGAGATAAACCAACTCAAGAAGTTCCAAAATGCATGCATTATAAAGGGAGGGGGCTTTGGAGAAAGCATCAAGACTACACAAGTACTAAAAATACCGAGGTTAACTGAATAAACATTATGAAAACAAAATTTAGCCAAGGGAATAGAAGGGAAGTAGCAAAAATACTTCAAAGAATGCCTTACTTTCATGAAAAACAATGATACGATTAGCATCAGTTTTCTACCCTAGAGGTACTTTTTTTTCCAGCATTCTTTTGTACATTATTCATATTCTAAACAAAAAGAGCTAAGCAGGCTTCAAGCTGATTGGTAGTTGTGTGGTAATCATGTTGTTTTGATGCTGCTTTTATGTTCATTTCAACAAAGTTGCCTAAATGGAATGTGAATAGGCAATGCACAGAAGAAACACAAATAAAAAATACAGACATGAACAACTATTCATCCTCACCAAAACTCAGACATGGGAATTAAAACAATGGAACATTAATTTTTACTCACCAAATTAAGATTTAAAAAATAAAAAGTGCTGAAGATTACTGAATGTGTGCTGTGATAGGCAGTTTACTAAGCTATCTGTGGAAATAAAGTATACATTTTCTGAAAAACAAATTGGCATATGTATGTAGAATATTAAAAAATGTTTACACTCTGTTATGCAGTATTTTCATCTTTAGGAATCTACCTAAGCAAAATAATCAGAAAAGCAAAGTGTATGCTAAGGTTGTTCCCGTAATTAGTTATTATAAAATATAATAAAATCAGTTATTACAAAATATAATAAAAACAAACAGAGTACACATCGATAGGGGAAGGTTTAGATAAATTTCATAATGAATACAGTGGCACATTGTGTAGTTCCTCAAAAAGATATTTATGGCCAATGGGACACACATACAAAATAAAGTTAAGTTGAAAAAGGAACAGAATCTCAAGTTTTCTATTCACTGTCGCTCCCATGCTGAGACATATGGGCATGCATGTATGTGTGGTTGTGTTTATGTGCCTGTGCATCTGTGTTTCTCACATGCACAGTCAGGGCAGCAGGAAAACACTGGAGAAGACTACACCAAGCAGGAACGATGCTGTCTGTGGCTTGGGCGCAGTGTGTGTGTTTAACAACACTTTGTTTTCCAAAATTTTCTGTATTGAGTATGTAGCGATTCATGAGAAAATGTATTTAGATGGGCCTAAGAGATTGATGTTATAATGTTATGTAAAAAAAAATTCTATGAACCAAACTAAGAGAAAATCTTAATATATGTAAATGATAGATCAGCTGGGATATGGAAAATTTCTGATTAAATGACTGAATGGCATTGCTTTCTTCCTTCATTCTGTCTTCTACTACAAAAAAAAAAAGAATGTTGAATTAGCAAATGTTTTCTCATAATTTTATAAGGATTTGAGTTTAGTATTAGTTTCTTTAACTTAAAAATGTTAATATAGCAGCATCAATGTATACAGCTGAGTTTTAAAACAGTTTCATTAAATGAGAGCATCACCCTTTGCAGTTCAGGCTCAAAATATGCATTTTGTAAGGTTTAGAAGTTATAATTTATAAAGTGACACTTAATCATTGGAAATATAAAAATTATAAGTTTTTTATGACTTAGAATGTAAATCACACAAATTGTATCTATATTTTAAAAAATAAATTATTTCTTTTTTCATCTTATCACTTTTTGACTTTAAGAATAATGAAAAATATTTGTTTCCTCTGTAATATGTTAGAGTTTCATTTACACACATAACTCATTGAGTCAATCAAAAACAGTAATTAAGAGAACTTAAAAAATAAAATGAATTATACTCAAGCCTCCTCATCAAACAAATGAAAAGAGTCAAATATTTTCTCTGGATATTAAGAACAAAACATGTTCATTTTTTATTAGTAATTTGGTTCCAATCTATAGGTCAAACAACTTCTAAGTCACATTCAGTCTTGATGCTGTCATTACATCTCAACATTGTATATTATACATGACTCATGCAGTCCAAATCTGCAGTTTAAATCTGTGCAACAAAATGGCTACAATCTCAGTTGAGACTCAGAATGATGTCCATTTGAAAGTGAATGTCAACTCCTTCACTTATAAATGTTACTTTTCCGAAGTTCTTGAGCCTTCTGAACCTCCGTTTCTCCATCTACAACACTGGACCAAAAATATACCTACCGCGTTACATCGTAGAAAGATATAACGAGGTGATACCTGCAAACTTTTAATCCTGTACTTGACACTTTTCCAAACACTCAATTAATTATACCCATTACACTATATTAATAAAAAATAGTATAGTGTTTCTGGAAACATTAGAATCTAAATGCCAGACATGGCATTTAAGATGAGGGTTTTTTTTTCAAAAATGCTTCCTCTCAGTAAATGCAAACCTGTACATTTGTCCCTTGTACTAATATGTCAACTTTTAATCACTCTCCTAGGAATAGTTTTAACAACTCACATCTGAGCATTCAGAAACAAAGTGTGCAAAGAACCCTATCTGGAGAACAAGAGAAATACATTTAAGTGGCTTCCTGCTTATCTCTTATCTCTTTGTCCTGGGACTTCTAAAACTTTATCTTTGCAATAGTAAAAGCAAGCAAACAACCAAATGGAAAAAACTAGTCATTGTTGTAGAAAAGAGGTCAGTGATTCTTAATGTAGCCCAGGAGCTTACTCCAATTTAATTTTTCATAAATGCCGCCATCTAGTGTTCACTAACCCAACTTTTATTATTGACCTTAAAAATACATTGTTAATGTTCCCCAGTTTCACAGACGCAAACAGCACCAAGTCAATGCACTTCATGTTTTCTAGTACTTCAAAAAGACTTCTGATACCTGAAAGTAATGTTGAAGTGAGAACAATCATGGTAGCTAAACTCCAGCATTGTATGCTACTTTTGTATATTACACTGTGTATGTAACATGGTATACCAGGTCTGTCCAGAGGGTATCCAGCCATGTAGTATGAAATATACAGGCACTTACTGAAGAGGATACAAGATACAAGATACAAGAAACACTGTACATAGGACAACGACACTTTATTCCCTTTCAAGGTAGGCACCTTGGGACCTCACACAGTTCTCCCAGCATCTCTTCCACTGTTCAAAACATTCTTCCAAAATCCTTTGTTGGAATTGCTATCAGCAGCGCCATTATATCATCTTGACTCTCATTGACAGTATGAAATCTCTTCCCTTTCAAAGGTGATTTTAGTTTTGAGAATAGCCAGAAGACGCAGGGCACCAAATCTGGGCTATAGGGAACAGTTCCTATTTGAACTGCTCATTGGGAGCAGTTCAAATCAAGTCATTTGCAACTGCAACATGATGTTCCTTCTGCCTGGTAGCAGGAGCTGCAGAATGAATGTTGCCATGACATGTTTCATCAAAATCTCAGACAGGGTAGTTTTTGGAATCCCCGGATCAGCTTCTAGTTCTCCCACTGTCAGTCGCCGATCTTTGTTGATTGCAGCCAGTGCACATTCAACATTCTCAGATGTTCTGCTCGTTGCAGACCTTCCAGAATGTGGATCACTTTTAACAGATTCTTGGCCATTTTTGAAGTGTTTTTGCCACACTTTTATTTGAGCTGCACTCATTGCATTGTCCCCAAAAGCCTTCTGAATCATCCAAGTAATTTCCATGGAGGACTGTTCAAGCTTAACACAAAATTAGATGCAGATTCATTGTTATACTCACTCAGTCATTTTGAATGCATTGGCCAACAGTACACATACTCACTCACTCAATGGCGTCTACCACCCCCAATGACTAATACAGTGAAGTCATCATTGTTCACACACATGCACTCCAGTCCACTCTCCTTGGCTGCCAGGTTAGATGTTGGGCAAACAATCTAGTTATAATAACAATGACTGGACTTTTTCTGGACAGACTTTGTATCGCTCTATGAAATATAAATGCACTATAACTCTCCCTTTCTCTCTCTCTCCCTCCCAGAGCATTTTTTAGAAATGCTTTTCTCTTCATTGTATCCCTGGTTTTTAGCATACTTGTCACCACAGTTAGTGCTCAGTGAAATGTATCTTGCATATGACATCATGCCTAACATTTACATGCCAGGGACTGTTTGAAGCAGTTCTTATATATCATCTCATTTAATTCCTACAACCCTTGAGGAAGGTTCCGTTAGCATTTTCTTTTACACTGAGGAAACTGAAACCTAGGGAGGCCGAGTAAACTTTTCATGAACATGTATATGGGAAGTGGCCAAGCCAGGACTTGATGTCAGTAGAGACTGATTCAAGAGTTTTCACATTCAGCCATTTGTGGCCAATGGTCAAACTTGCAAAAATGGTTTAGCTCTCAGAATACCTACAGCTCTGCACATACAGGGGTGGCCAAAAATAGATTTACAGCTCTTCATATGGAAAAAGACATGCAGGCTATGCTTATTACAATAGCTTTATTAATTCAAAAGAATGTCACAACGCAACTATAAACCTACCCAGTCTTGATTGATAAATGAAAATTAAGAGGTAAACATGTTTGAAATTGTTTATCATCTTTGGAAGATATTATCACTTCTAAGAATTTAAAACATGCTGTGAAACTGAACCACAACTATCGAGGGCAATTGAAACATGTTGTCACTGATTCACAAAATGGAAACATATATCTGATTCTAGCCCCAAAGTGAATAAACACGAATAAGTTTGATGTTTGATTTCAAGCTTTTCTAAATGTTGCCTCTGGAACAGAAATTGCACGCAGAAACATGGCAACTTTACTACACAGGTGCTTTGCTTATTTAAATTAGTGATTTATAAGTATGATTTTAATTGCATTATATAGTTTCTTTTATTATATTAGTATGTTATGTGGAAAATATTTTTATTTTTTTGTTTTGATGTCAATATTTTTCCTTTTTCTTCTACACAGACTGACTTCTAAGCTTGGGTAACTCAGGTAAAAACTTGACATGAGATTATTAATGTTCAGTGATAGGTGATCCATTCATCAGTTCCATACTGTGAACATCTGTATTAATGACAAAGGGAAAATTGTATGTATTTTGTCCTTGAATTTGAACAAATATACATTAGTTAGTTTACTGAGTTAATTTCCAAAATAAGAGAAGATCCAAAGAAAGGTACTAAGATACCAATGTTTTTGTATCCAGACGTTGTAAACAGCTAACTCAATTCCCTGTGGAAACAGCTGTAGCCACAATGCCAATGTCTAATGTGATTTTAAGTGATTGGTATGATTAAGGATAGATCACTCTCAGGTCTATTTTTTCCCAAAGAAAAGCATTTCCTCTTAAAATGTCTTAATGCAAATTTTTATAAAAGTCATAATAAAAATGGATATAAGTACCAGGGCTGAAAATTACATTAATAATTAAGAACATTCAAAAGCATTGTAAAGGTAATATCGGATGACTTTTGTTGAATTCCAGAAGTGCTGAGTGCTTGTCTCCTACAGGATGTCCGTACAAACCTTTACTTGTCAAATGAGAAGGAGGGAGATGTCAACTGTTATGAGCTTTGTCTACATGCAGGTGCTATATATAAATCCAAGACTAGTACCGAGAGATCCATTTCTCAAAACAATGCACTTTCACTACATAAAAAAGGAGCAATTGTTAAGTTCCTCAGAACCAAATCTTGCTAAAAGCAAACATTAAAGGGACAGTTGTGATGAAGTTAAATAGACCCAACAAGCATAAAACAACAGTAGGTAAGCAGTCAGAACACAACTATCCATTCCTTCATGCAATTAATTATTCATTCGACACACACTGGGTATGACCTGACATTCTTATAAAAAGTGACTAAATTCCTTTTTTTAAAAAATACTTTTCAAATGTGATTGGTGACTAACTGTAGCCGAATATACCATATGTTAAAGTACTATCTGTGTAGCAAGGCTTTGAGATGGCAGGGCTCTTTAAAAACAACAACAAAATAAACAAGCAAAAAATACAACTTTTCCTTGCATTTATTTTCTAGATCCTTTAAAGCAATTTATTTCTTTATAATGTATTCTATGTATATTTGCCTCCCTTAATTGTACCACAGTTTGGCCTGAGTAGGTCTTTGATAAATGTTTATTAAAAAAATAAGAACCTGTTTTTCTGGGGAAAACTCTATTTTCCTCATTCGTTTCTCCCTCCTCCTTCCATTCCAGTAGGAAGACATCTATTGTCTCCGAATATTCTTTACAAAACA
>PVKM010020255.1:0-23531 GCA_004027735.1 Carollia perspicillata | reverse complement strand
AGCATGGGGAACAGACAGGGGAAGGGCTCTCTCCTCCTGACGTGACGGCTTTTCAGCACTGCCCTCTGCCCGCAGTCCGTCTTCCCCCAGGATCACATGTAAGTGTTCTATAAATGTGCACTGGCTTAAGGTTGGGAACGCTGGCCTGGGAGGCGGCCGCGTGTGAGCAATCTGACCCCGGGCAGGAGGCAGCTTTCCAGAAGGCTCTGCAGCCCAGAGGGAGGACGACAGGGGCAGACAGCCTGCAGGTACCGGGGAGCCTGCAGCTCTGGCTTTCTCACTCTGAGTTTATTTGGGATCTGAAGCCAGTTTCAACTGCCTTCTGCTGCAGTTTAATTTACTTGGGGCAGTTCTGAATTTTGGCTAGGACCAGCCATTTTTTCAAAACAACGCAGCCTTAAAAAAAAAAAAAAACTAAAAAAGGCTGTCAAGTTAGAAGCACTTACGGTCAATAGGGACAGGTCCTTCTCAGCTTCTACCAACCTCAGAAAATCCAGTTGTCCCTTATAGAAAATGTCCACATGCCCCCTTGAGAAGCGGGGAACGAGCAGTTACTGCTGGGCTGATTCTAAATGGCAGAGCTGCCTAAAAGGCCGTCAGTACTTAGTGATTCACATGGGCAGCCACACAACGGAAAACTTGCAATGGTAAGAAAAGGGGTGAGCTCTTTATGCACCAACACTGAGAACTCTCCGAGAGACATCATCAAGGGACCAAGAAATCAACGTACAGAACAGTGTGTATAATACGCCACACTTGTGTAAAAAAGGAGGGTTTAAATTTATGAGTGTGTACTATAGTATGTATATTATATATTATACATTGTATAATAGGTAAATCCTATGCTCTAAAAAAACATACTACATTATAATACAGAAGTAATGACTGGAAATACACAAGAAACTGTGTGACTGTGTGACTGTGGCTGCCTCGAGGGAGGGGTGGAGACGGGGGGACAGGGAAAAAGGAAGGTTGTCTCCTCACATATTTCCTTTTCTGTTCTAGAAGTATCATCTCACGTGAATAGTAGTTTTTCAAAAAAAAATATCTTAAAGGTAATTAGTTTTCACTAGAAATAGTTAATCTTCAAACTTCCTATTCACAGCATTGAATTCAATTGACCACAACTCATTTTTTTTCATATATTTAAAATGTGAGCCCTCCCTGGGCAGGGTCACCGGTTCAATTCCTGGTCAGGGCACATACCTGGGTTGCAGGTTCAGTCCCTGGTCAGGGTGCATGCAAGACGCAAACCACTGATGTTTCTCTTCCTCTTTCTCTCTCCCTCTCCATGTAGCTAGAATAAATAAATAAATAAATAAATAAAATCCTTTAAAAATAAAATCTGGGATTGGGTTGGGAAGTTTTCTTAAGAAGACAGAGTTCTGCAATAGCTAAAACCCTCTGATAGCACAGGACCCACCAGTGCATTTTGAACGAGGGAATCTAGATTTTCTGTCCTGATTCATCTCCTTTCTGGGTGTGACTTGATCACAGCCTAGAGGCTTTGTGCCTCGGTTTCATCAGGCATAACGTGGTCCCACACCCCACCTTCTCCACAAGCCCAGTGTCGCCTAAAGAAGGCATCATGTATAAAAGCTCTTTAAAAAGTAGAAAATTCTTACTGAAGAGTAGAATTGTGCCAGGTGATCCCATTTTATAATGTTTTTTTTTTTCTGAAGTGCTTGTGTGATTTGACACTCAAATAATGTAAATCAAATTTCCCCATAGGAACAAGCATACAAATAAAGGGAATACTTTCAGAGGGCCGGTTCCTACAGCCGTAGTGCCGTATGTCTGCCTGGGCGCTGTTTTTTAGTTTCTCAACATTACCTCGAGAGCATAGGGTGCCCAGTGCCTTCCTCTGAATAACTCTGGGGCGCATCCGGTGGGCTCCCTGGCCAGTTGTCATGGTTCTCTGTCCCATCTTCAATCTGTTCCCGGTTTATTCAGCCAGAGGCGTAGTTTTAGTCCTCATATGAGTACCAACGCATAATCCTTGGATGGAATTGCCTTGAGATATAAAAACCATTTTACACTAAAATCGCAGGTCACAGTTTCAACGCGTATAAACACCGTGGTTCCCACAATCCTGAGAAAAAACTGCAGAGGTCTGCTTACCAGCTGATGTGGCGCCACCATGCGGCCGTAGTGTAAGTGCAGTTTTTATCATTCATGCGTCCAGCCAGGCGTAAAATGATTCTTGACCAAAACACTAATTAATTAATTAACAAAAGCAAACGTTTTTTTAATTGGGGAGATTTGAAGTGTTTCAGAATTTGCTCATGTGAGGTTTTATTAATGTTTTTATTCCTATTTTCCCAATACGAATTCACATAAATACAACCTTGCTGAAAATGACTAGCATATGGCAGAGAACACAAAGAAAACAAAACATTTCCCAGGCAATGCTTAGAAGTGATAATTATTTACAAGTTCTGAGAGGAAAAGAAATACAAAGTAATGTTTAGTATGACAGTAAACAGACAGATTTATAAAAATCAAAAGATAACATTCGCGGTCCCTATCTCCATACCCAGAGAAAAAGAAACCCCCATTAACGAAGCTAACAGAAAACACATAAATTGAACTCCTTTCCTTCTAGAGACTTTGTTAAAGTGAGAGCGAAGAGAAAAATGTTTTGCATTTGTTGGGACAATAACAAAGCAAACTAGGACGGTGCATCAGTCGACAGAAGATGGCTCCAGGCTTGTCGGATGGTGGGCAGAGCCTGGGGGAATCCGAGTACAGGAGGCTCAGGCTCCAGCTGGGGGCAGAGTGGGCGGCGGCACAGGGCTTCAGCCCAAACAAGACCCGGTCAGCCCTGTAGCCCCAGGAGAGGCTCCGAAACACCAGGAACAATGGAGGCAGCAGAACCGGGGCTGAAAATTAAAAACAGGTGTAAAAGGAGTCTGCCCCTTCATCCTGACCCACCTGCCCCAACGCCTACCAACCAGACAAGAGCAAAGTCCCATACAAACGCCAAACCTCCATGCATTCTGAAATTAAAAACTCAATAGAAGGTCAAAGGCAAACAATGAAATACTTCAACAAATAGAATTAAAGGAGGATTTAAAATATTAGAGGCTTAGAGAGTTAATCCGTGAGATCCCACATCAACAGGAGACACAGGCAGAGAACAAAAAAGTGGAAGGAAGAAAGGATCGAAGAAGTAGTAGAAGAATATTCCCCAAAGCCGAAGGCTGTGACTCTCCAGACTGAGAGGGTCCCGTACGTACCTGGCACAGTCACTCAACCATATCACAGTTCTGAGGGTAGGCTGGGCTCCGCCAGTGGTTGCCAGGGGCTGGAGGGAAGGCTGCGGAGAAGAGGGAGTGACTGGTAGTAGGTATGGGTCTTTTTTTCCTGGGTGGTGAAAATGTTCTAAAATTGATTATGGTAATGGCTACATCACTCTGTGAATAAAATAAAACTACTTGACTGGTACACTTTAAAAGTGTGAGTTTTATGGTATGTGAATTATAACTCAATAATAACAATTTAAAAACTATTTCACTAAGGCTTTCAAAGGTGGGTAAACACACTTAAATGGTTCTTCACCTCCCTACTCCTGGAGTTCAAAGTGTGTCCATAGTTGGCAGCAATGGTGTTCCCTGGGAGTTAGAAATGGACAATCAGGGGGCGCCTCACAGACCTACAACAAATTACCTGGTTACCTTTGGTTGCTTGTGCTGTTGGTGTCATATCTGAGAAACCATCGCCCAATCCAAGGCCACAAAGATTTACACCTATATTTTCTTCTAAGAGTCTTATAGTATTAGCTCTTACATTGAGATCTGATCCATTTTGAATGAATTTTTGTATCTACAATGAGGGCAGGGTCCAACTCCATTCTTTTCCATGTGAAAATCCAATTGTCACAGCACCATTTGTTGCAGACTATTCTCTTCCTTGTTGCATCATCTTGGCACCTTCGTAGAAAATCAGTCGACCATTGGTGTATGAGTTCATTTCTGAACTTATAATTCTATTCCATGATCTTTATGTCTTTCCCTATGCTAAGGAGGAGGCAGTATCCCAGTCTTAATTACTATAGCTCCATAGCAAGTTTTCAAATAGAAAAGTCTTGCCGACATTGTCCTTCTTCAAGATAGCTTTGGCTATTCTGGGCACTTCCAGTGCATTTCCATATACACTTTAAAATCAGTTTCATGTTTGTCTGGAAGGCAAAGGCAGGTCTCCCAATGACCTTTGTGACCTGCCCCAATTTGCAGGGTGTCTGGCGCATTAGTACACATACAAAGTTTGTTGAATTGAATCAAACATACCAGTCGTTTTTTTCCCCGGAGCTTGGAATCATTTCCACCTAGGAGAATGCTAAGTATTTGTTTCAGTTCCACTGCACTGAACTGCAAGTAGTAACGACAAAGCAATTCACAGTGCCTTAAAGCACAGGATATTGATGGCTTAAGGGGGTGGAGCCTGGAGGTAGGCAGTTCACTCAGCAATTCAGCCATGTGCGGTCCCCAGCTGGTGCTTGTCGCCTCATCAGTAGTAGGCACCATCATGCCAGGCACCATGTCCTCATGACAGCACGTCAAAGGAGGGGGTGGTGGGGACAGAGACTTTCTTTCTGGAGGCTTGTGTTTCATCCAGGTAAGGTAGGAAGCACCCTCACACCTCACTGATGGAAACTGGGTCGAATGCCTACCCCGAGCCCAGGCACTGGGGACATGACTCACTTAGGCCAACCACACTTCATCCAAGAAAGCAGGCATCAGAGCATAACTTTCCTGAAATCCAGGTAAGTAGGGGTAGAGCGAGGTATCACTATTCAGCATCAAGGAATAGCCTACGTGAGGCAGAAAATGACCTTTGCATAGGCTTGTGTAGTAACTCAACTGATAATGTTGTTCCAGTGGCAAAATGTGTTGTCAGCACCAAAAAGAGCTTTGAGAAAACAACATTTGCAACACAATTCACACTTTTATCTTTAAAACTATACTGAATATATAATCCCATCTGTCTTGGACACTTTCGAAGGTAATTTAGAATTTTTTTAGCTTGAGAGCCAATTATGAACATAAACTTGTCACGGTGCAGACAGGTAGCATCTAGAAGGGCTGGTTATCCGAGGTTAACAGGTGCTGCGTGCCCAGGACGTGCCAGCCGTGGTTGTGGGCTGGGTCGCCCTGCAGTACCGCTGGCGCCGTGGGGAGGCGCCCTAGCGCCTGCGCAGCGCCTGGCCCGCCGCCGGCCTCCCGCCCACAGGCGTCGCTGTGCTGCACCGCGGGCTCCGAGCCGCGTTCCGCAGGGAGCAGGCGCTCGCGCCGAGCAGGGGTTTCAGTTTCTGGCGCGAACTTCCGCTGTTCCGAAGTTGCACGGCGAATTGGCGCGATGTCCGGGGACAGCAGCGGCCGCCGGTCCGAGGGCCGGGGCCGGGGCCGCGACCCGCACCGGGATCGCCCCCGCTCCCGCTCCCGCTCGCGGTCTCCGCTGTCGTCCCGCCGTGGCGCCGCGCCCGAGCGCAGGGAGGCCCCGGAGCGCCCGAGCTTGGAGGAGGGAGAGCCGTCGGATTCCGGGGACGAGATGGTGGACCCCGCGACCCTGGAGGTGGAGACCGACCACGGCCTGTGCCGCCAGATCCGCCATCAGTACCGGGCGCTCATCAACTCGGTCCAACGTAAGGCGGGGCGCGGGGCCGGGCGGGGCAGGTGCCAGGCGCAGGCCCTGCGCTGCCCGGCTGGTCAGCGGCTCTGGGGCTCAGCCGCGCCCGGATTGGCTCCCCAAGTGCTCCCACATCGGTCTTGTCTATCGAGCCGCACGACCTTGGCGGGGCCGCACAGGTCCCCGCTGGGCCGAACGAAACCGCTGGAAGCCGGGCGCGGTCGGTGGCTCACCCGAGCCCAGACGGCCAGAAGGGGGAGAGGCGAGACGCGCAGACTTCCCGGGGGTCCGCGCGTCTCGCCTTGCAGAGCTGCTCGATTTCTTGCAGTCGGCGGGTCCCCCAGTCGGGTCGCCCGCGCAGCAGCGGCTCCGAAAGAATTGTCACAAATGCAGATCCAACCAAACTCTGGGAGGGGTGCGCAGGAGGGTGGCTCTCTCATCTGTTGTGTGGCCTCAAGGGTCTTGTGTGACTTGCAAAGTTTGAGAACCACTGTTAGGAGAGCTCCTCCAAGGCTGAGGCAGAATTTCAGCCCTTTGGGAGAAGGTTAGAGGAAGCCGGTCTGCTCTTAAAAGTTCCCATTCTGAAAGGGTACAGCCTGGACGCGCCATTTTGGTTAAAAAAGATAAAGATGTTTGAACTAATTAGCCAGCGAGCAGGGGGCGGGGCTTGGCTTTACTGCCCGTGATCACTTTGTCAACGACTTGTTGGTGAATGATCACATTTCCCAAAGCTTGTATTTCTTTAACATAGAAAACCGGGAAGATATACTGAATGCCAGCGACAAATTAACAGAGGTCCTTGAAGAGGCCAACACTCTGTTTAATGGAGGTAACTCACTCTTTTATATATGAATGATCTTTAGAATCATATGTGTTGGGATCATTTCAATTAGTTTTACAGCCAACTTATTGACATCAAACAATTCCCACATTTACTATAGTGCTTTTTCAGTTTGAGGACCTTCTCTATTGCAGTGATATTGCAGCAATATCACATTTATTTTGCACAGTCCATTCCTTAAGCATATAGATAAGTAAGGATTGTACGTGAAATTCTGGTGGTGGGGCCAGCAGTCTGTTTTGAGGTGGTTCTCTTGTTTGAGAGCTTTACATGTATCATCTTCGGTCTTTCAGTTGTATTTACTGCTGTGTCCCCAGGAGATGTGCAAACACTGGTTGAATGGATGAATGAGAGAGCAGAGCCAGCCTCTGAAGTCCTGTTTCTTTTCCTGTCCTGTCTGCCCTCTCTCATCTCTGTGCTGTTGGTCCATCTATGTAACGCGGTGGGGGTGGCCGTGTCTACAAGTGGACCTGTTAGTCTGCGTTCAGCGGTGTGTGTGTGAGTGAGAGAGACAGAGAGATCTCCTCACTGAGCGTTAGACCATGGGCTGAGGGGCCTTAAAATATGATCAGAGCTTGAACGGAAAGCAGCCGCAGCATGACAGTAGCAGGAGCGTGGTCAGGGGCAGAGGACCGGTCAGGGTACTTCCCCATGTGGGCCCTCAGGGGTGGAGCCCTAGGGCCAGTCCCCAGACCGCCTGTCCCTCCAGGCCAGTCAGTGGCAGCTCTGTGGGAACAGAAGGAGACTGCTGACACTTGCAGCGGTGGAGGAGAGCCAGCAGACCTTGCGCCGGCCAGGAACCACCTTCCCTCCTGTTCTTCCAGAGCCAGAACCTTTGTTTCCGGTCATTGCCTAGCATGGCTGCTGGATTGGCGTTGTCCCCTTTTACCAGTTTCCTGCCTGCGTGCTCTCAGAGTGTTATCTTTCCTGCTCTGACTGCACCTCCTCCCCATCTTAGTCTACTGATTTGCTCAGTTTCGTCAAAACCTTCCAGAGCCAGCCTTTCCCTGTCCACCTGGTCAAATCCCTCCTCCACCCTCTTTAGCTTCTCCTTCTCCCTCCCCAGCCTGGACCCCCAGTCCGTCGGCTCCAGGTTACTTTGATTTCCCTCGGTGTTTTATTGTGCATCTTGTTAGTCCTTGACCCAGAGGTCATTTCCTCCCTCAGCTGACATGTCTACTTTGCTAGCTGGGTCACCTCTTTAAAGCAAGATAATCCACTCAGCTGGGCCCAGGGAGCTGGTCAGCAAACACAGAATTGTGGATGGGATTTAACTCCACAGAGGCTTTAACGCCGCCTTAACGCCTACGGCAGCATGTGCTGTGGCTAATGGGCAAGGGAGGCCAGGCACCTCCCAGGAATGAGCCTCTCCGGCTTCTTGCTCACTGTCACTTTCACAGTAGCTCCTGAAATCCAGCTGCAGGGGAACATAACTTAGAAAAACAAAAAACTGGAGGCAGCAAGTTCACCAGCTTGAGGAATGTCCAGGAAGGAAATCGATGGCGCACCTGCAGTGGCCTCAGGGAGTAAGCCAGGCGTAGGTGTTTCTGTGTTTGGACTTCGCTGTGTTTCTCTCTTCTTGGCTGCCTTTTTGGGCACCTTTGCGGTTTTCCCAGAACACCTTTTCGCACCCCCTGTTCCCTGTGGGGTCTGGTGAACCCAGCCCCTGAGCCCTGCTGGTCCCTCTGGTGGACCCTTTGCCCCTCTCCCCAGACTTCATCCTCAGTTTCCCTGCCTGTTCCCTTCTCGAGTCCTTTTATTGATACTTAAATCTCTTCTCCCCGTAGCTCATCTTCAGTCCTCTGTCCTCTGTCAAATCCTTTTGGATCACCCATCCTCAGAGGGTCTGCCTTGCTTGCCTCTAGGGTGGTGCCTGGGAGCCACATGGAGGCGTGAATCTCCTGCTGGCTGCCCGGCCCATGACATTATTCCAGGCGAGGCTCCTTGACAACCTACCGATTGCTGGTCTACGAAAGCATAGTGCGTGTTCAACTTGACTTACACTGGCCCATGTGATCATAGTGTAGCTGGGTTATTGGTGTCAAGGGAAAAGCCACGTGATAGAGATGATAGCAGGTTGTTTTGTTTTGTTTTGTTTTAACCATGGTTATTAAGAGGTTCAGTTCTGAGGAGTAGGAAAAGTGGAGACAGAGCTGGCTTCTAGGAAGACTGGTCAGCTTGGATTCCAGATTTCGGCGACTTGGGCAGGGGAGCCAGTTTTTAGAGTGAGATGCGTATGTTGGGACTTTTTTCTGTCCCATGGGATATGCTGAGTTACTAGTTGGAAATGTAAGGGAAATGCCTGTGGTTAATGTGAGTTTTGTAATGTGTATTTTTCTTCTCTTTTGAAGTGTCCCGCGCAAGAGAAGCAGTCCTAGATGCCCACTTTCTTGTTTTGGCTTCCGATTTGGGCAAAGAGAAGGCCAAGCAGCTGCGTTCTGACCTGAGCTCATTCGATATGTTAAGATATGTTGAAACTCTAGTAAGTTCAAAGTTATAGAATCTTAATAAAAAATGTGTTCATCTGTATAACTATCTACTTTGCTTATATCCATATGCAAATAGCTTTCGCTTCATTTTTACTCTTTGCGGGGGTGGGCTCAGATACCTTCGCAGAGATCTTACCAAACTAAATAGATGATAGAGGAACTGTATGGTGGCACCTAGGCCGGAAACCTAGAGCGGTTTGAAAATTGCTAGCCTTCTACTACTCCGGGTACTACATTCATGTAGAAATGGCTGTATATCTCAGCCACCTATCAGTTCACTAAGTGTTCTAATTTATCCTTAGTGACCTGGGACCTTTGACCAGGGGTCAGCCGAAGCCCACACTGCAGGTGGCAGGCTCAGCTGGAAATGCGTCAGGTCTGCTGGGTGGGCATGTTTTAGTCTGTCTTGGAGAATATTTCGGAACCACACGCATATGATGGGAGCCCTGCTTTTGTGGGGGTTTTTGTTTTTGCTTTTTGCTCTTGTTTTAGTTACTTTTCTTTGCCTCTTAATAAGTTTGCGTGCTCGTTCCTGAAATTTTGAAACTTTTCCATGATGGATTTATCCCAAAAGGACAGTGAGACTGACCTTTTATCTTACTTTTTTGTTGTCTTTTTTTTTTTTTAAATTCTACTCTGAGTCTAGTGTTCCTGCTGGGACACTGACTGGATGTGTTAAGTAGTTACCAAGATGATTTAGTACCATGTGATCTGACCAGATGAATTAATTTTTTTGTAGAGGAATGAGGTATTTGTTGTTTTGTAAGCCGTATTTTTTTTTTTAAGTTTAAATTTAGCTTAAAAACATTAAGCCTTACATTTTTCTTTTTTAAAAATTTTTTATTTTGAAGTACAATGCATTTTTTTAAATGCACACTAATGTACAGCTCAATAAAGAGACCCAGTATCAGGCTGTCTCTTTTTTTTAATTACCGTTATTTATCAGGATAAGCTCTGTACTTTAAATCACCTATCAAAATAAATTCCAGAAGTCTTAAAGCATTCCATATAAAACCCTAAATCAGTAGCTGCCCAGTGCCCGTGTGGGGAAGACGTTTCTGAGTATAATACTAAGAAGACGATAAAGCAAAGATGGGTAGATTTGGCCACATGAGGACTGGGATGTCCTCCTCCAAGTGTGCGGCGGTGGGCGGGCAGCGGGAGATGCCAGCGGGCTGACCACAGCTCTCTGGCCGGGTTCTACCAGTCTCTTTTTTTCCTTCAAAGTTGGATTGCCTTTAATAGGGTTAAGCCCCCTCAGGGCTCTTCGATTATCGTTTCTGTGTGATACCACCATTTTAATTTGATAACGTCTAGCCATTTTAGAATTTTATAATGTAATAAACGTGCACTTTCCTAAAAGCAAGTTCAATATCGTACATTTTCTGTGAGATGGCTTGAGATGGGAGAATTATTAGACTCCTGCCCGTGCTTCCCAGGAAGGCCGTTTCCAGGCGAACCGCGCTCTCCCTGGCGTTAGGCCCCCTACTCTCTGGAGATGCTGAGAGACACGTGAACAGGCTTGGGGTCGGAGGGGAGGGGAATGGAAGTCCAAACGCCAGCTCACCTTCCCCGTCCCATCACGGAGCTTTTGTTTTGGAATGTGATTTCATATTTTCATGCTAGTACAGCCTTACTAATATTTTACAAATGAACTCCTTGGGACCCAGAAAATCCCAGCAGGCTCAGTTCTTTTGACACCCCTAAACCCTGCAGCCTGTGGCGGGCTGGAGCAGGGTTCCTCGGCCTGGGCACTGGGGACATTTGGGGCTGAGCCGGTCTCTGATGTGGAGGCCTGTACCATGCACACTGGAGGATGCTGAGTAGCATCCTGGCCTCTACACACTAGATGCTGGGACAACCCCCACACCCAGCTGTGACAACCAAAAATGTCTCCCGGTAATGCCAAGAGACCCTAAGGGGACACACTCGCCCTGGTGGAGAGCCGTTGGTCTACACCACCTCACCTCCTCCCCAGAGGTTCTGAGTGCATGGAGGAATATCTTTTGCCAATAGAAGGTACCTCAGAAAATAGGAATTTGTCAATTGAATTATCGTTGTAACAAGAACTTGAGCCAACTTGTTTGGGCACTGAAACAGACTCGGCCTTCGGCCTCTTAAAGTGTAGAGATGCAGGTTGTTGGACGTGAGGAGTGACTGCTTGTGGCTTAACTGGGGTTTTCTGTTCTCCTTCGTTTTTGTAGCTGACACATATGGGTGTAAATCCACTAGAAGCTGAAGATCTCGTCCGTGACGAAGATAGTTCTGATTTTGAATTCATAGTCTATGACTCCTGGAAAATATCAGGCAAAACAGCAGAGAACACCTTTAATAAAACCCATACATTCCACTTTCTGTAAGATTATTCTGAAGATCCGACAGCCCCGTCATGTGTAACCCTTAAACTGTTTTTCATTGTAGAGACCAAAGTGATTTGACGTTGTAGAGGCGACCGTCACGATGCCATTGTTTAGAGACTGTATACACTTGGATTTAAATGCTCATACCATCCTGATGGGGGTGGAACCGCATGCTGTTTAACCTCAGCAGGGAAGGCCGTGGGCCAGAACCTCCGCCCCAGGCTGGGCGGACTTTGGGTCTGCGGCTGACCCTGGCTTTGTTTGACCATCAGCAGGTCCTTACGGTGGAGGAGGCTACTCCCCCTACAGGGGTATCTTAAGCTTCTAACGATGTGCGTGCCGGGCCATTTGCTACGTTTCCCTGTTGGGTGATTACGGGCCCTCGTTTGAAGACTACTTGGGTCACTGTATAAACTTCCCCGTTCATTCTTAGATGCAGTTCTAATTTTTTGAAAAGTTTTTCGTTATGCCCAAATGAAATGCTTTTCTGTCTCGATTTCCTAGTTCAGCCCTAGGGAGAAGCTAAGCACGGCCCTGAGCAGTTCTTTGGGGAGGCAGGCGTTCAAATGTGTGGATCTTGCGCCCCAGCAGATGCCTTCCCTGGGGTTGCCGCCCACGCCAGTTCTTAAGTGGCATAGCTCCTGGGCATCCGTCTGTTTTGATTCAGCCTTCAGGGCCTCTGGCGGGAGGCCTGTCTTCATTAGAAGGCTTTGGAGATGCCTATGTCGCAGGTCCACGCAGTGGGGACAGGCACTTGTTTCTAACAGGCCTTCGGGTAACTCGGGTGCCCAGGGCCACTTCGTGTGTCGCAGCATACAGATCAAACCTCTTTGCTGGATAAAACCCCAGTCTTGGTGTGCGTTGCTGAGCTCTGGGCCCTGTCATCAATCCCAGCATGTAGGGCTAGCCTTTCATGGTGAGACTTCCACTTTATTCATCATCCAGCCCACCTTCCCGCTGCCATGAACTGCTCATAGCGTTGCACCTGGCACTTGCGGTTCCCTTGGCCTACAATGTCCTTTCTCCCTTCTTTCCAACCGTTACGGTTCGTTCATCCCATAGGCCCCAGCATGGAAGCCTCCAGTAGGCTCCAGTAGGCATGGAAGCCACCTCTGGAGGCCCAGAGGTGTCGGTGTAGGGTCCCATTTCCCAGCCAGGTTGCTCCCATGTCGTCCAGGTAGCTGGCCCTGCCCACAGTGGTCGGAGCACCTGGGCAACGCTCCAGTACAGCGCTGTGTGATCTGTTGTATACTGCTGAAGTCTGTGTGCATGACTGTATATTTGTCTACATGGGTACTTGGAGCTTTTCAGGTATAGGGACCATGTGGGTCTAAATTCTTGGGACCTTGGCTTCCACACGATGCTTCTATTGCTGTGGCTTCGGTCTGCCTTAGGGCTTTTTGGGGGAGGTAGAGGGAGTCCAAATGGGAAAGGAATCACAGGGCCTCCACTTGACCTGTTGTCCTAAGACGAGTGTGTTCTGTCGTGCTGGGCTGGGAGCCTGCACTCTGGCTCACCTCGTCCAGAGGCTTTTAACTCCAGAAGGATGAACACGAGTTCCCCTCCCCATGTGTTCATCCTTCCCCTGATCTCTGAACTTGGCTTTGCAAATTAGAGGGCAGGCCAGCTGGGCTGCCAGAGGCCAATTCCGGGGATTACTGCTCAGGGCAAAATAGGCAGGTGTTTGAGGAGGTGTCCAAGGCTGAGTGAAGTACCCAGGAGCTCTTTTTAGAAACTCATAGGGAGCAGAAAGGGTGTGACAGTCCTGATAGGAGTCTTGGTCTGGTGTCAGCTCGTAAATCGCTGGCGACGCCTGGTCTGCATTTGACTGCCCCAGGGAACTGCTTTCAGTTAGTGAAATTGGCCCGTTTAGAAAACGGACAAGAAAAGACATGAAAGCGTGTTTCTCACTAGGTTGGGTTCGATACAAGGAGAGCGCCCTGTGCCAAAGCCACGGGCGGAACGTCCAAGACGAGTCTGCACGGCAGAAAAGGAGAAGGAAATGCCTGAGCAGGTTTGTTTTTTTTTTTAACTTGCATTTTAAAAACAGCTCACATGAAAATAGCCATTACTATAATGTACATGCAAATTTGGCCATCTTTTCTAAGTTTAAGGTTCAAGAGACACTTAAAGAATCATTTTATGTATGTCTTTAGACGTTTCATTGGATTGACCACTTGTCTTCGTTTTAACTCATTTCTGTTCGTTGGATCAATTCTGAACCAGGGTTCCTCACCCTCAGCACTGCCGACTTTCGGGGATGGACCCCCGTTTGGACGGTCTGTCTGATGTACTGCAGGGGGTTTAGCAGCATCCTTGGCCCTTCCCACTGGATGCCAGTAGCACCCCCCCCCAGTTGTGACAACCAAACAATGGCATATGTCCTCAGGGGCAAAATCACTCCCTCTGGAGAACTGCTGTTGTACCCTTTTGTGTTCTTGTATTTTGTTCCACTTCAGAATGGTTGGTTTGGTAATGTTCCTCCTCTATTAAAAAAATTAGTGTACGAATATCACAGAACATTTTTTCCTTTTAACTGTTAAGTTTTAAGATGAAGATGAACGCTGCCAGCCATCCCCAGGAAAAGGCATTCAGGGGCGTTTGGGTGTGTGAGGGAGCAGGAGGGGGCAGCAGGCAGGCAAGGGGTCGGTCAGCTCCATGGTGACTTTATATTTTCAGTTAAAAAGAATGGAAGAATCGCATCAAGAAGCCACAGAAAAAGAAGTAGAAAGGATCTTAGGGTTGTTGCAGACATATTTCCGAGAAGATCGTAAGTATGATACCAAGTTCAAAATGGGGCAATTTGTATTAGTTTGGCGTATATTAGCTTCAGTGGGAAGCTATTAGTATTTTTACTTAAAAGACATTTTTAACTATATGTAATATTTGCATCATTTTGATTCTTTTGGTATATATATTTAGTGAGGCTTCTCAGAAGTTCCACGTGGGAATGTTGGTGAAGTAACTTTTATTTCTAAACAACGGGGTGTTTTTTTCTGTTAAAAAATAAAACATGGCATAGAAGCGAGAAAAGTAAAGAATACCTATCCCACCTCGCCTCACCCCCCAGAGGGAGTCACCTGTGAAACATGATAGGTATATTTTCAGATTATCTTACGTTTATGTCAGTCACATAGATATGCACATAAGTAGCTAGGATTTTTTTTCTTTTTTCAAAGCTCATCATAATACACACATTCTTTGGTGTGCAGCATGATGTTTCCATGTTTTCCATGTGGTTCTTTTCCATGATCCCTTTTATATGGCTGTATCATAAATACAATACCTGTGTCAGTTTCTCTGTTAGCGGACGAATGAGTTCTTTCCAGCATTCTACTCGTGGACACACATGCTAATATTTCCGTAGGACGGCTTTGTAGAGGGGATGGGTAGATTCCAGGGGCCATACCTGTTTCTTTAAAGATTTTCTTTCTTTATTTATTTTAGAGAGAGAGGGAGAGAAACAGTGGTGTTCGAGAGAAACATTCATCAGTTGCCTCTTACACTCCCCCAACCTGCAACCTGGCCTACAACCCAGGCGTGTGCCCTGACCAGGAATTGAACTGGTGATCTTGGGCTTTGCAGGATGACTCCCCACCCACGGAGCCACATGGTCAGGGCCACACATGTTTTTAATAGATATGCCAAGTTGCCCTCCAGAAGGGTTGTGTCGATTTACACCTCACAACAGGATGAGTGCCCATGTCCTTCCTCTGGCTAACACTACGCAGCCTTGGTCTTATGGATTAAAAAAAAGTCTTTTTCCTGTCTTGAAGAATTGTTTCCTTTTTTTTGTCCATAGCTAATACTCCTATGTCCTTCTTTGACTTTGTGATTGATCCACACTCTTTCCCCCGCACGGTGGAAAACATCTTTCATGTTTCCTTCATTGTAAGGGTAAGATTTATTTCCATGATTGCTTTTATGTGCTTTTAAAAAGGTAAATAACAAAAGCCATTGAGGGAAGCTGGCAAAGGTATTTGTACCAGCCGGTATGCATTTGGACCCGCTGTAGCTAAATACTAACTGACCGGGAGGCAGAAGAAACCAGCTAAAACAAAAAACAAGTTAAAAAGGTGTGTGCTTGCTTTCCCATTTTGAAGCTATTTATTGAAAAGATTGGCAAAATTGGAATGTGGAACTATAGAGGTTAGATAACACTCTGGTATAAATGTTAAACTTCCCAAATTTGATAGTTGGTATATTATATAAGAGAATATCCCTGTTCTCAAGAAGTATACACTGAAGTACTAGGGGAAAGGGTCAGGTTGTCCATTACTTACTCTCATAAAAATTTATAATACATAGGGGTGGGCAAAAGTAGGTTTACAGTTGTGAGTCCACAAAACAGTTTATTATTGTATTTATTGGGTTTTTTTTTCATGTGAACGCCTGTAAACCTACTTTGGTTACCCTTGTATATACAGAGAGAATGAAAAATGCGGCAAAACAATTGGGGAAGTTGAGTAAAGGATATATAGGTGGTCTTCAAGTTTGAAATTATTTCAAAATAGCCCCCAAAAATGTAGTATGGAAATTTGCTTTGGACTGTCTTTAGTCTTGTCAGGTTGCTTTCTCGCACACGTAAGACAAACATGATCTTAACCCAAGATAGAAATCTTGTATCGACCAAAGTGTTTTCCCAGAAATGATAACAGAGGCCTATTTTGTTAGTGGTAAAAGATAGAATTATGCATAAAAAATGTAAGTATTCACAACTATGTGTATATCAGCTTAAGGCCACACAGGGTTTGTCGAAGAGACCCTCAGGGCAGAGGCGGGGTCTGGGGAACGGAGCAGGTGAGGCCCCGAGGCAGGTCACACCATGGGGCTCGTCCGTGTGATCGCCTCGGCGCTGTTAAGTTTTCATCGTTTGAGATGCCGCACGGTCTAACTGAGTAAGGTTTTTATCCAGTGGCGTAGGTTTTGGATCTAAATTTTAGTCCTCTAAAATCATTTGTGTGTGTGTGTGTTTTAGGACGGTTTTGCAAGAATAAAACTTGACCAAGACCGACTGCCAATAATAGGTAAATGATCCTACGTTCAGAAAAATTCGTTTTAGAGAAAATATATTTGGTACTGGAGTTTATGAACTGTGTTTTGCTAAATGTAAAGGTTTGCATTTAGGTAACTTTTATAATGCCATGTCTTGCTCAACTAACTGAAAATGTGGTCATAGTTTAAAACGGATGGACTTATCTATATTATTGATTCAACATCTGCTGCCATCAAGATTAACGAGAAATGATACAATTTCCCTCAAATTTTAATTTAGAAAGTTTGTAATTGCAGTTATTTTTGTAGCTTCCTTCTTTCTATTTTTTCCTTGATGCCAGCTTCTACTTTCCCTGAGAGAATCTTTAATTCTTAGTTGAATAATTTCACACTCTCCATTATGCTTCTCCTGGTAAGGTCTCTTACAGAGAACAAAGCACATTTGTTACATTTGTGTGTTACTCAATTTCATGTTGGACTCACCAGGGCTTAGTCTGTGGTTAGGATGTAGATGTGCAGGGGTTCGCAAGTGAGAGGAACGTGTTTCTCTACTACATTTTTTAATGGAAGCAGACAGATTACTTGATACTGTAATAATACTACAACTTGATGCATGAAGTCCTAAGCGTGTACTGTTATAATTATCATCTCGATACAGGTTTTATTCCTATGATTCATCTTTGCTGTTCAGCTTGCTTTTGATTTGATAACCTTTGAAAACATTTGTCTTTCAAACAGAACCTGTTAATATTAGTGAAGAAAATGAGGGCATTGATCAAAACACCCAGATCAGGAATCAAGGAATCATAGCTTTGAGTTATCACGACTGGAAGGTAAAGCTCTGCACGGTGCCCCTGGGATGTTCTGCCTCCCACCTCGAGGGCCGTACACCCAGTGCCCACGTGTCCTTTGTTCTCTGCCAGGAGATTGTGAAGACCTTTGAGATCTCGGAGCCTGTGATTATCCCCAGCCAGAGCCAGCAGAGGCCGAGCACTTGACGGCCACCGAAGGTAACATTTCCTGTGGGACAAGTGCAAATTTTCGTTTGGCTTCACGTGGCATGCCAGACTGCCCTGTGTTGCCACGTTCTGCTGAAATTGGGATCTTGCTCCCTTTAGTGCCCCATTCTTAGAACCATGTGCTGGTGACGAGGGTTGAGTGGGACCGAGGGGTTGCCGGCTCCCTTCTTTGGGTTGATCACGCTGGTGCTCTTCAGACGTGCGGTTGACAGAGGCAGAGCAGGAGTCCGTCCCTGGTTTGGCTTTCGGAGCCCCTGCCGTTACAGCCCGATGAGGAAGATGAGGGGAACATCGAGTCCTCCCACCAGTTTTGCTCAGCGTCCCCTTAGCTCTGCTTGTTTTGTAGACAAAAGCAGAAACGGAGGCTTCTCTTGAAGTGCGGTCAGTGAATGGCCGTTTCTTAAATTTGAGTTATTCCGTGAAAAGATTCTTCATTTTTATGAAGGAGAGCCATGGCCTGGTGTTCTGTGCTGCCAGTGGCCGTGGGCAGGGATCCGGAGACCTGGACTCTGCTGGCTCTGCCCCTTTAAAACCTGGGGCGAGCCACTTACTCTCACCCAGCTTCCTCTTCCTTGTCTGCGAACCTATCCACAGAGTGGGGAGGATTTTGAATTAGATAATTGCTGAGGTTTTTTCTGGCTCAGATTTTTTATCATTTTGAGAGTTAAAATTAGCTTTTTACTCCTCACTGTAAACTCTTCCTAGTGCCTCAAATAACAGAGCTGCTTTTTGTTCTGGGACAAGTGCGGGAGAGGGGCGGGTGGACAGCAGATAACATGGGGTCGGGCAAAAGTAGGCCTATAGTTGTTTGTGTGGGAAATAGCACAGCGATTAATGAATAGTAATACGAGAGCAGACTCTGTTTCAAGCACTCACAACTGTAAACGTACATTTGCCCCACCCTGTGTGATGGGTTAACATGGGCCTTACTCACTGAGGAGGGGATAGTCGTTAGATTTCATTTATGCAGATTAAATCAACTTTTGATTTATAAATTGTTAACTGGCTATTTTCCCCCTCTTTTTAGGACTCAAGTGGATAGTGAAATCCAAAAAGGAGAGCAGCATGTATTGTATATATTGTATGATTGAACATTTTTAAAGACAGATTGTTTTTAGTAAAATGTAGCTTTTGATAGTTGATGAATTTGTCATGGTTGTCTTTGATTAAAGGAAATTCACTGCCATATTCACAAATAATCGTAGTTACTCCTTATTTCTTGTTATTGGGAGAGTGTCTTCTATCTCCAGTCCTGTCCTACTGAAAGTTTTAGACAGGTTGTTAATGGCCCTTAGATCTTTATGGTTCTTGTTACACCTCTTAGCTGTCAAGTTATCTAGTCAAGTTAACACACATTAAGTTGTACCGTATAAAATAGTTTTTATAGCTAAAACATGGCCGAGCCTCCGCAATGTCCTGAGTCAGCCTGTGATTTACACACAAGCCGCTCTCCGGTCCTCGGCCAGGCCAACTGGACTGCTTTCCCCAGCAGGGCCAGCCCGGGGTCTGTCTCACCGGCTGTCAGTCCTCTCCGTCCCCAAGGCTGCTGGCCATACGGAGGAAAACCACAGAGCAGGGTGGGCTGATGCTCCTCCCGTGCATCTGATCTCTGCTGGGCCTTCAGGGCCGTCCTTGGTGTTCTCGGAGTCCCTGGTTGGTTCCTTGTCCATTCCCCAGCTTTGCGCATCTATCCTTGCTCCCTCCTTCCCCCGGTGTCAGAGGTGGAGGTGTCTCTTCTGTGGACGGCTCCGAATTCTAGCTCTTCCTGCATCCACAGGGGGCCGGCGTTCACACCTGCTTTCCCTTCAGCCCAGTGTCTTTCTCCTCCTAAAAAATTATCGTGACCCCCTAAGTTACTGCCCTGTCGCCTCTAAATAAGAGCCACTTGCTAAAGTAGTCCATTCCCACCATTCTACTGAGGCTGTTTCATGCCAGATTCATTGGCAGTTCCTTTCCAAATTGGAAAATCCAATGGATAAGTGCTGTGCATTTGACACTTGGAAATGTACTTCTCCAACACTACATCCTTGTGTCTGATTCTTCCCCTGGTCTTCCCTCCTCCATCTTTCTCTCAGGATCTGTGCTCCATCTCTGTGTTCTGGTCCTTCCTGGAACTTTGACCTCTGAAAAACTCCATATGATAGCTGGAACCACTGTCTGCTTGGACAGCATGTGGGCTGTTTGGAACATGTATAAAACAGCTCCTGAATCTTTGCTCCCTGCCATCCCTGTACTGCTACTTTGACGACTTTATTTCTTCAGAAAGCAAGCTGTGAATTCTTTCCTATTTTACTCCCACAGTCCTGACCTTAACAGGTCATAATTCTCATCTGATCTCTTGAATCTCTCCATCTTGCCCAGCTTTTTGCCACAGACTCCCATCTGGTGTCCCCCGCTTCCTGTCTGTCCCTCGGATTCCTTCCGCTTCTTTAAAACCTCGTGTCAGTTTCTCAGGGACTCCGCACTGCCTTCGAGGTTGGAAACACCTGGGCCCTTCAGTGGGCTCCGAGTCTTGCCTGATCCAGGCCTTTGCCCGCGTTTCTGGGCTCCCTTCGTCCTGTACACTCGCCACCTCTCTTGTTTTTGCTCAACAGCCTTGTTGAGATATAACTCCCACCCTACAAGTCACCCTACGATTTAAAGTGTATTTGATTATTTGTTAGTCTACTCACAGTGTTAGAACATTCCGGTTCACCTGACCCCTGCCCTTTGGCAGCTGCTCAGCCTCCCTCACCTACACTCCTGACCCCTCAGCCCCAACCAACCGCTAACCCACTTCTCTCTGGAATCATGCCTGTTTCTAGCTCCCAGAATTGCCTGTTCTGGGCATTTCACAGACATGGAATCACACGTGTGGGCTTAACGTTACAATTTCCCAAGCCATGTGTGTTCGATGTTGCCTTCCTCCTTCCCTTATTCACTTACTTTCTGCTCGTTTCAAACCTTCTTCACAGAAGAAACTTGAGTGGTTCCTTTTTTCAAACCAAGGGGGAAAAGCTGCTTTGCATTTCATACCTTTCAATATCTACTGAGTTTTCTAACCATGTACTTTTTCATTGCTTTTAAAAATTATCAACTGAAATTATCTAGACTTCTGACTTGAGGAAAAAAAACAAAACTAATGGATGTTGTCTTTTAAAAACCAAACTCCTATCCTATCCCCAAAGCCTTTCTTCTCCAGAACTCGGTGTTGGAGTAGCACCTTGTTCTCACCTCGGTTATCTTGTTTGTGTTCCTCGCCTGCTTATTTACGCATCTCTTCGGCAGAGTCCCATCCCCCCCCCCCCCCCAGGGCCAGGGTTGGGCCTTATTCTGTGCTGGTGGCTGCGGCTGGAGGCAGGCAGTAGTGCTGAACACGTGCTCTGCCTCCCTAAGGAGTTACCATCCAAGGGGCATTCTCGGGCTCCACGTGCCCCTGAATCGCTATCCTACTCTCTAGTCCATATTCTCACAGTAGAGCTTTTGATACCCCAGAATTGGACGTGTTCTGCTCTGTTTCTTCTATGGCGTGACAGGCTTTTCAGAGTTTGGGAGTGGTAGATTAAAGAATGGCTGCCAGCTGTTTTGAGAGGAAGAGTCTGTTTCCTCTCCCCTTGAACTTGGGCTGGGCTTGGTGACTTGTTGGAGCAACAGAAGGTGGCTGAAGTGATGTACTGGGATTTCTGAGGCTGGGTCGTAGGGGGCCTTTGGTACCTGACAGGCCTTTCAGAGCCCAGCGTCACCGTGTAAGAAGTTCAGCTACCACGAGGCCCTGAAACTACCTGGGGAGGGGAGAACGGGAGGGGGCTCAGCCAAGCTAAGCCCAGCCTTCTGAGCTGTTCTTGCCTAGAGCATATTGGGGAAGCAGTCTGGGACCCTCCAGATTAGCCCAGCCATCACCTGGGTGTCCCCAAGTGGCTCTGGGGGTGGCACAGGGGGCAGAAACTTGCCCAGCTGAGCTCTCCTGAATTCTTGATAAGGAATTGTGAGATGCAATAAAACGGTGGTTCTAAGTCAATAGTTTTGTTTATCGTTCAGTGTTTTCTTTCCCCAGTTTGAGGCACTTAGAAACAAAATTCGGGTATGGAGTTTTATTGCACTAACAACTATGAAAGTAAGCTAGCCTAAAAGAGGAATAACAATAATCTAGAAAATAACTTTATTATTTTCTAGTTGACTTTTCAGAAACGGTGGTATATTCAGGAGCGCTCTTGGAAGTGGATTTTTAATTTTGCCCTCTTCTTTCGACTTTTCCCTCAGAATAGTCACTTCCATAAGTGCGTCGTCGTGAGGCTGGGCGAGGGGGTAGGCTGTGACCCACTCAAATTCTCTCACTTCCTCTGTCCTCACCCGAGGTTTGGGGAGAGGAGGGGCCGGGGCGGCCAGGCTCTGAGGGCTTTGGTTGTTACTTCTCTCGGCCAGCTCTCGGCCCCGAACCATGCGATCGTGATGCCTCTTCATCTGCTCCTGTGCCCAGGCCAGCCGCTGCTTCGGGGTTTTAGCTTTGGGTGTCCTCTGGACGAGCTCAGTGTGCTTGTTCTTCTGCAGGGGGCATGTTTTGGGGAAAGGCAGTTCTCGGGGAACCTTTCCAGGAAGTGCCTGATTACTGTCCGTTCTGAGGTGCCTGGCTTTTTGTGTTCGGTGGATGTGTTTCTTTATGTGGTCCAGCTCCCTCTCGGGCACCAGATAGTCCCATGTTTTAGCATCTTCTGTTTCTTCACTCTGTGGTCTCTCTTCCTCTTCATCTTCTTCTATGTCAATTTCCCATTTTGGAAACATTTCGTATTTCCATGCGTCTTCCATCGCTTCTTGGTATTGTTGCCAGTAGTATTCCTCTGCTTTGGCAAACCAAAAGTCAAAAGACAGGGTCTTAAGTTTACGCGAAGTGTATTATTTTCCTGTTGAAACTTGGACTGACAGTTTCCTCACTTCTCTAGGGTGGACACCACTTGGACACTCGTCAGCGGGGGAGTGTGGGAACGTTGTAAATTGCTGTCCTGGGCTGCGGCCCGTGGCACACATCTCACGTGGCTGTCAGCCCTGCCTGGCACTCCTGCCCCACGTCCCTGTTCAGGGCTCTTCTCCGGGTTTCATGCCCTCGTCTTCACTCCCCTGCACGGCCCTCCGCAGCATCCCTCCTAGGTGAAGACTTGGCCTTAGACTCCCTCAAGGAGACAGAAGCAGTAACTCAGGAAACCCTACCCCTTTACCAAAAGCCAGTTCTTCCATCTGTGCTCACTGGGCTTCAAGAGCGTTCATTTGCAGTGATCAAGTCCCTTTCCTGCTTCATCAGAATTTCCCCGCTACTGGATCGCTCCATTACATAAAAATTCTGCTTCGGTACATACTGGCTTCAAACAGAAGACGAAACTGCCTTTACCGCACGTCCTTCTCCTGCTGCTACTGCCTTTTTCTCTCCCCTTCACCCTGTCACTAGAAGCACTTACCCACAGCCCCTCTTCACTGTCTCCCCTCATATTTTCCCCTTAATCCTCTTCAACTGGGTTCCCGCCCCCACCCTGTCTTTGAGACAGCTCTCAGCTGGGGCACGGGTGATCATGACACTGATGAATTCAGTGTGCCCACCTCTGTCCCTGCCACACTTGACCTCTCAGCAGCATTGTCTCCTCTGAAATACTTGTCCATCCTATGGACAAGGGCACATGACCCCTGGGCTATTCCAGCCATTAGCTGAATGTCCCCAGGTGACTGACGGGCCCCTAGTTCCCTTCCCACCTCACGGCCACTTCCTCACTCGCTCTGCTGGTTCTGGCTTTTAAATGTCATGCAGGAAAGTACAGCAGAGAAACTGTCACTTAAGATAGAGCACAGTCACGTTTGTCCTCTGTGGACACAGTCTCATCACTGGACCAGGTGACCTGCCGCAAGTCAGGCTCTGCTCTCGAGAGCGGGGAAAGGAAGGACTAAGGCGTTCGGGGCGCACCGGGCTGCCCTGCGCTTGCCCTCACGTCAGACCCAGACGGTGTTTGCTCGACCTCTTCAGTTTCCCCTTCTCGGTCCCAGCACTTCAACTTCAAGACACCCCTGCCCTAGGGCAGTAGCCTCCCTGAACCCGCCCTTCTGTCCCTCTGACCCGAGTCCCCTCAGACCTGTCACATGGTGGTCAGAGTGACCTTTATGTTCCACAAATCAGGGCCCGTCCCTTTCCTGCGTGGAAGGCTGGGGAGGCTCCTTGGCTTTTAGGAGAAACCCCCAGCTC
>PVKM010020254.1:0-23503 GCA_004027735.1 Carollia perspicillata | reverse complement strand
CTTCTTCTAGCCCTGGCAACCACCGTTCTATATTCTGTCTCTACTCTAGATATATCATGTAAGTGGAATAATACAGTATTTGTCCTTTTGTGACTAACTAATTTCACTAAGCGTGATGTTTTCAAGGTTCATTCATATTATGGCAAGTATTAGAATTGCCTTAATTTTCAAGGCTTAATAATATTCCATTTTAGGTATATCTACATTTTGTTTACCCATTCATCTACTGATGGACACAAGTTAGTCCCACATTTTCACTATTGTGAATAATGCTGCTATAATCATGATTGCACACATACTTTTCAATGTCCTGCTTTCAACTCTTGAGTATATGTCAAGAAGTGGGTTTGCTGAATCATATGGAAATTCTACTTTTAATTTTTTGAGGAACCACCACACCGTTTTCCATAACACTGCATCATTTTACATTCCCAGCAGCAGTGCACAAGGATTCCAAGTTCTCCACATCCTTACCAACACTTGTTATTTTCCGTTCTCTCTTTTTTATAATAGCCATCCTAATGGGTGTGAGATACATAAAATATTTTTTAAAAAACATAAGTGAAATTTTAACGACATATGAAAAATTGGGGAAAATATTTACAAAGATATTATGGTTTATATTTCTAATAAATAAATGACTCATAATCACTATGAAAAAGATGAAAAGGAATTAAAAAATAGACTATGGGCAAAAATAGCAACTTCTCAGTGAAGGTCACAAGTACATTAGTTAATAAACATGCATTTGTTGTCATCCTTCTCAGTAATTAGAGCAATATAAATAAAAACAGCATGATACCATTTAGAGCATGTCAATTGGCAAAGGCGAAAAAAGAAGGTAACACTCAGTGATGGTGATAATGTGGGGGAGCAGGTCCTCTCATACAGCACTGGCTGACGAGAAGAGAAACTCTAGTTGTCTTTTACTATCCTTTATTGGTAATGGAATCTATTACTTGTTAAGATGATTGCATTGTTGACAGGTTCTAGCTGTGACTTGATTTGGGCTGTTGAGATACGTGAAAGTGTTAGATAGAAATTCTGGGAAGCTTCCATAAAAGAAAAGAGAAGGGTGTGTGCTTGTTGCTATTTTGCTTCGTCCCAGTGCCTTAGTGAAGCATAGCTGGGATAGCAGGCACTCCAGCAGCCATCTTGGAGCACAAGGGAACTTTCAGGATGGAAGCAGGTGGTGTTGGTGATAGGAAGAAAGAACCTGAGCCTAGTTTGAGTGTCTGCAACTTGGCCTCCTGGCTCCTATTATAGCCACCTACTCCTACTACCAAGGGTCTATATTCAGCCACATACTGACAGTGGAAAATTCCTCTTACGTGCAAGTGAGCAAGGAGAGTCATATATCTTTGAGGGTTCCCCTGATCCTCATCAGCATCTATCTCCTCTCAAGATGTCTAACGTTGCTTGAAACAAATAGTACAGCAAAATGTATTATTAAAAGTTTATAAATCATAATAAGTAAATAGACATCTATATAATTTAATTTTCCAATGAGGCATTTTGTAAGACTTTAGCAAATGCACTTTCGAAGTGATTTTGCACTGAGACTTCTGGAACACCTCGTATGACAGGTAATTCTTCCTCTGACTTTAGCTTCACTTTTCCTGCACGTGTGTGGGTGATATACTTTCCATTTCATCTCAGTGCCTTTCCATCCATTTTTAACTGCTCTGTGAAAGTAGAGAGCTGCTAATGTAAATTCACTCCTTGCTCCCAAAGCCAGGCTTTTTCCAGAAAGTTACCAACTAGAAGTAGTTGCATCAAAGCAAATGTACGGAGACAGATCTTAAAAGTAGGCAGGTGGGGTCATTTGGCTTGGAGAAGAAATTCAGCACAGGATCTCTCTCTATAAACCCTTGAGGGGCTCAAGAAGCAGAGATTAAAGAAAGACATGCTTTCTACAGATGAAAGCTGCCATCGGCGAACTGGGCTCCTTTGAGAGATAGTGAGTCCCCCAACCCTGGAAATGTTTCTCCTGGAGAAGACATTGCTCCAGCAGGAGGCACTGGGTCCAGGTCTCATTACGTGCTGGAGTTTTGTGACTGACTCAACATGCAACTGCCTTATGAAAGGACAAGAAGAAGACCTCATTGGGAATTGGGTGTCTACAGAGGAGGATTTCTGGCACATGCTTGGCAGCATGTGGAGAGCAAGACTGGGATGTGAGCTAAATTTCCTTAATGTCCCAATTTCCAGTTCACCATCAGCCCCAGCTGGCCTGTCACCCATTGCCTCCAAGTCCCCCTCCACCACCTAAACTGCCTTTCCCTCCTCCTATCCAACACCAACCATGTGCCCACACTTTACCGCCACGGAATCTTCTCTGAAAACTTTGTCTTGCAGTTCTCTCCTGTGGCACTAAACGCAGGTCTGCTTTGACACTACTGACAGAGACCACCAGGCTCTACACACCTGCCCACCCGCCACAGAGCAGTGAGACATAAAAGTGAAGAGAACAGCCTTTAGAGTCAGATCAAATTAAGGATTCAGATCCTACTATTATCTACCACTGACCATCACTCAACTTTGGTTTCCTCATTTCTCAGTTGGGGAGGACAATGCAAATGACAGCTCATGTTTGCACCAGACACAAAGCATGTCAGATAGATAATCTCTCTAAAAGGTGGGTACACTTCATTCTCTTCACTTGCCACTCATAAGATTGTTGGGAGGCATATGAATGGTCACTCCATGCCTGATACACTCTCAGCCCTAAAAAGATGCCACCTGTTGCTATTATTATAAGGCAGATCATGGGATCAGGCGCTAATATCACAATGGGAGCCCGAACTCCGCTCCTTTCTCCCCACTGATCACAACAGCCTGCTATGACGTGATACCAAAGTTGAGACCAAGAAGTCTGCACTAATTCGGCATTTATTCACATTCATCTTGGTGAATGTGTCTATGTGTTGGTCATGTGTCTATGTGTGTCTTGTCTCTGGAGGATGAGAACCATCGGTGATGTATCTACGGGGCACCTCTTCCAGAGAGCGACGAGCACCCCACCCACAGGGCTGTGGTGAATGGAGAGTGTGTCGGAAGAGGTGAATTCCAGCTGGGCGATTCCCCTGAGCTGGCCTCTCTCAGGGAGGGAGTTTTCTCAGGTGCCAAACTGAGGCCCTGGAGAGAAATGACAGGCTGTGGGTGGGACCTCAGATAAAGGAGAGCTCTGCGGCCTCACAGCTTCCAAGCTTGCCTTGGCAACAGCTCTTTTCCCTGCTCTTTTGAAAGGGAATTATGTGACTGCTGGCACTAGGCGATTACCATTTGTGAACATTTTTTTTCTTGTGTCATGTTGCAGAAAGACACACACAAACCTTGCATAAGAACAGTGCATTCAGGAATTACAGGCATAAGCCAATCTAGTTTTAAAAATGATGTTGCCATCTAAATTCTATTAATCCTACAGTGCAATCTCCCTTAGACCAAAATCTTGCAATTTCCTTCTCTTTTCACTTTCTTTTTCTCCAATTTAATTTGATTTTTGCTCTCTTTAGAGGATACACAGTAATCGAGTTAGGCCATCGTCGTTTCAGTATTGTCCTTAAAGTTCCTTCCCTTTATATTTCAACCCATTCTCTACTTCTCCCTTAATCCACTTTCTGCCCAGTGAATTTCCCAAGAAGAACTGGACAGAGATAAATCATTTTGCCTGGAAACTTATCAGGTTGAAAAAAATAAACAATCTGCTGTCCTCCAAAACTCAGAAAATCACGTTAGCCTAAGGTACCGAGTCTGTTTATTTTCCTTTATCTGAGGGATAGATTTCATTATGAAAACTGGGCCTGACTGAATGGCCAATGGAGTCCCTAACACGAAAGGAAGTGCCAGAAATAATAAATGAATGTGTTTGCTATTGAAGTAGTCCAATCTGGATTTCAGAAGGGATTATATTTGGGTTTTGGGAGGGTATGAATCATATAGGTTTTAAATAATGATTCTGCAACTTCAGCTCTTTTGGAGGGCATGCAGAGCTGCTTGCCAACTCTTGAAAGCCCAGAGAGTAATTGATTTAACAAGACTGCAGCAATATTGCTTTTCATGCAGCTTAAGGTGTAAACAAATATTTCCTCTTAACACATTTCTGATGTTTGGTATAATAACAGTCAGCAAATTAGATGGAAACAGACACATCTTTTAAAAAATTCCAGTCTTCTTTCATTCCTTCTTTTCCTGTGTCCAAGGGAATGAATAATAAATAGAATGAACAAACTAGAATGGGGCAAGTGATGAAAGCTAAGTGGCTCATTTATTTCTTTGTTATAAATTTTCGTTCCATGTGGACTGGAAAAGAAGGAAAAGGGTTCTCTGCCTACAAGTTCTAGTCAAAAGCACCTTTTTATTCTTTGGGAAATTAAAGTGAAGAAGTAACAGCAACACGATGATGTTTCCACGCTGGCAAGGTGACCCCATATAGGATTCGTGCAGCTAAGGTGAGGGCCGGGGTCTGGAGTCCTTCAGAGAAGCGTTTCTGGGAGCTGGGGAGCCTCAGGGAAGCTCCACAACGAACACTCAGGCACGGGGACTTGTGCGCCGGCTCCCGTGCTCTGGTCTGCCTTGCTGTCGTCTTCTGTTTGGCTCCATGCGCTGGCATTCCAGCCCTCTGAGATTCTGCCACCCTGAGACAAGATGGATTTGAGGTTGGGATGACCTTAAAAGACATCTTTCAGGTAACAAGCCTGCCAGGTTAAAGACACGCTTAGTTACAGCCCAACTAATGTGGCTTGGAATGTTCTCCAACAAGGAAGACTGGGCAATTCTTGCAGTCTAAAGGTAGAGCCCGTGTTCTTCCAAAGGAGAATATAAATCGGTTAATCTACAGGGGCAAAAAAGAATGTATAAAGGTCCTGCAGCCAAGTCTCGGTCTCTTTGTCAAACTTAAAATCAGCTTGAACACTGATGAAGAGATTCACGGATCTCTCATGATACAAATAAACATGTGAACATGACCCTGTGTCTGTCATCTGTCTGTCATGATGTAAACATACTTCCAGATAATATGGTGTGATAACACTCACTATAGCTTATTTACATGACTTACCTTGGTATAGTATGGTATAATGCCATGACTGTTTACTGTCCCTTTTTTAAATTAGCAAAATTAAAAGTAGCGCATCCTTTCCAGTGCAGCAGGCAAAAGTCCATTATTAAATCATTGCCAGTGGCTGTAAGCAGGCTGTAGTGAAGACCCTCAAAAATGAAAATTGGCTGGAAGAGTAGGCTCGTACACTTGATGAAGCAGACACAAACACAGTTACAATTTGCTTCACACTTTGTAGGCAATTTACCTGCGGATTGATGTCAAGCAGGGAAAATTTCAGCCTGAGGACACTTTAAAGGGACTGATGAGTATTGGAGAACAGAGGAAACATTAAGAACTGGAATGGGCATGTTAATGGAACTCTGTCTCAGTCATGCCTCTGCTGTTCCTGTGAATACGACAGTAGGATGAGTATCACTGAAGCAGATAATTCTTCTTGTTCCTAATACCCCACTATTCAACCTGCCAACCTGTCATCACTCTAAAGTAGAAATGTTTTTCTTCATTTCTGTTTTTAGTTGGCATTTATATCCAAGAACTGAGGTGCTGCCGTAACGTAGCTATAAAATGTCCTGGGAGGGAGGCGTAACAGGCCAAGGTCCGTGGCAACAAAGAATACTTGAAGACTTTCAGAATAACTAGAGGCACAGCAGAAAACAAACCTCAAAGCAACTTTATTGAGACTGACGATCTTTATCAGGGGTCAAGGTCATCATAATTAGCTCCTTTGTTTAATACGTGTCCGCCTATTTGCTTGTTCCAATGGAAGTGATATGCCCTTAAAGTTATCTGAAACCAAGGTAGTTCATTTAAAGGGTCCTTGAATCTTATCTTCATTGTTCATCTCCATTGTCCCGGAGGGCCTAGGTCAAGATGCCATCTGCCATTTCTACAAACAAGCAAAAGGAAGGTCCTGGGATTAGGAGATAAGATGTGGTATTTTAGTAGGCACATTTTAGGCCCTGAGCTGAGCCTGCCTCTTTAGTTACTGGAGTAAGTAGTAGCAGAGTGTGTAGGCACACTGTGATGTCACCTCATCCCCACTTCTTTTTTTAAGGGGAGCAGTCATGTAGAGTGGAAGGCCCCATTGGGAAAAGAAAATGGAGGTCAAAGAGATAGGGCTGTGGGATCCCACCTGAGGGTCTCATCAATTCTCTCTCCTTTCTAGGGGGCTGTTTCTGCAATAGTGGAAGATGGCTTTCTCTCTGTTTTCATTCATTCCAGTCTATTTCCATCCCATTTAATTTACACACACAGACATGCACAGCAACCTTCATATCCACATGGAGAAGAAAGGGAGGAGTAACCAGGGTGAGAGTGGAAGCTATGAGTGAGGTTAAGAGGATAGCAAAGGAAGCAGGCGAGGCAGCAGGAGGTCTGGAATGAAGAGTGTGAAAAGTGCTGCCACTGATGAAGTATGGATGACCCTGTGGGCAAAGTCATGTCCAAGTTATTTTATCTGTCCTATCTGTGGTCACCTCATCCTCCAGGTTTTGCTTTTCTACCTTAGTGGGACTTTGTGCACATATAGGAAGTGGGAAGGAGTAGAAACGAGGTTTTGTATTGTGGGAAGGGAAGTATGAGTAAGAGGAGAGAAACAAAGGGGAGAAGGGCAGGACTGCTAACAATCGCCTGATTCTCCACTTTCTTGACTTTGCCTCTATGTTTACCTTGCACAGTATGTGATTTCAAGAGCAAGTACTGCAGATCCAGCAGCTGAGGCATAAAAATCGGAATTACTCACCTTTGGAGAAGGACACATTTGTGGTAGGATAAATGTTCATTCATCAGACACTGCTATGCAGTGAATTTCCAACTGGTTAACTTCCAAATAATAAGACTTGCAATAATGAAGGCCAGAGGGTACTTGAATTTGGTCCTTATACTAAAAAAGCATCAGAATTTGCACTTATTTTAAACTCAGTAGGAAGCTCTTGATATAAAGAAATAGCAAATCTTAACCAGTGGGTCTTCATTTGTTTGGACAAATTCCTCAGAATTCAGTGGCAGAAAGTGAAAAGATTATGGCACAAAGAGAAAGGAAAGACATAGAGTTAAATTTTGGCAATGCCTACCCAAGCACCACTTAGAGGAAAAGATGCTCCCAGGCTGATGGGAGCTGTGTCCCCATCTTTGTGAGGGATGCATCCAATAGGCCCTGTGCCATTAAATATACCAGCCCAATTCTGACACCACGCTCACCAATCCCCTTTTGATGATATGGCTTCTGAGAGAGCTTGCCTAAAAGAGAGGGAAGACATTGCTCAGGATAGTGCAAATTTCTGAGCTATCCAGAGTTACAGTTCCCATTATCAATTAATATGCTTACATGTTCTGTATTTATTACAATGCTCTAATTGCAATTCTCCTGTCTTCAGACTGAATCAAAAATGACATTTTACAAAGCTCACTTCCTTCAGAGCCACAGGGAGTAGTCATTTTCAAGAGCAGCAATTGTTTCCAAATGTGAAGCTCCCAAAATTGATGAAAATTGGCATTTACAAGAAAATCAAACTGTAGAAGATTAGTCCATCTTGAAGGCACCTGAAATGAGTCATTTCATATGGTGACTCAATTAGTTATGTATAGATTTTGAATTTACATACCACACAGTTAACTTTCCATTACTAATTTCATTTTGCTCTTCAGCCTGCACTTATGCTGATGACACAAAACATGTGAGCTTGTCATCATTTCTAGGTTCAAGATACCTCCTTGGGGTAATTATCCAGTCTTTTAGGATTTTCCCCTTTTGGTTGATGGGGCCACTCTCTGGGTCTTCCCAGAATTTCAGTGGTGTTGCTTGGCACACTTGTTTTGGGGAGCATCAAGTTGGCCCCTGTGCTTTTAGCTCTAGGTCTGGCCGTTGCCTAGACCCCTAGGTGAAGTTTAGGTCCCCACCTCCTGTGGCCTCCTCATAATTCATCTCCATTGGACCCTTTAAATGAATTATCTTGGTTTCAGATAACTTTAAGGGCATATCACTTCCACTGGAGCAAGGAAGGCCAGCCTTCCTCCAGGCAACCAAATCTCTGAGAATATCTAGAGCTTCCAAAGAGGCTCTAAGGCTCAGATACCAGTCCCTGAGCTATTGGTTTTGTAGCCCTCTCCGTCATGGTTGGAGAGCCATGTCACTCAATTCAGCTTTTATTCCAGTTCATGGTCACAGTGATCTTTTACAAAGTCAGAGGTTTTTTTTTTTTTTAATCACTCTTCCCTCCAAAGTATTCAGGGGCTCACCTTTGCTCTTAAGACAAATTTTCTTAACAAAGTCAATAGAGCTTTGCATGAGTTGCTCCTGCCTGCCCCACGCTCATGAGGCTCTCTATCCTCTGACCTCTGCCTGCACCACTGGCCTTTTTTTCAGTCTGTATGACCAACTGTGTTCCTTCCCATCACAGGGACTTTGTGCATGCTCTTTCCTTTGCTTTGAATGATCTTTCCCCGCTCTTGCCCGATTAACTTCTCTTTGCCCTTCAAACCTCAGTTCAACCATTAAGTATTCAATGGATGAACGTTCTGTTAAGGTACTTAGACACATCCTCTGGCTAAGATAAAAGACAAGAGTCCAAGGCAGAGGCATTCCCAGCAGGTTCCGGTCAGTGGAAGCCCATTCCTGAGTTTGAATGACGGGTGGTTTTGCCAATAATTCATGTGCAAGATGACTGGTGTCACAGGGAGTGGCTGTAAGGGTGGAGAAAAAAAAAAGGTAAACCAGAGAGATATTCTGGAAAGAGTAAAGGTATAATATAAAGATCAACTAAATTTAGTCTAGGATGACCCTGCCCAGGTTTATAGCTGGTGCTGTTATGTGGGAAGATGCAGGTTCAGTGGTGCCTAAGGTACCCATGGGAACATCAAGAAGAGACATCCAGGAAATGCCTGGAGTTATGAATCTGGAGCTGAGGGATGAGCTCTTCCCCATCTTCTTCTCCTCTTCTCTCTGTAAAATCCATATCCTTTGGTGAGGATTAAAAATAAGTAAATAAATAAGTTATTGGGTCTGCTGAAACCAAGGACACAATGCGTCTTCTGAGCCTCAGTTCTTTCATCTATAAAATTATTTTCCACTTGCTCCATTTATGTCTCTTTACTCTTGTTTCTTCTATACACCATTGCCAGACTGAGTTTCCTAGTGATGGCCTCACCCTTCAGAGACTGCTCTTCACCATTGATTGATGGAGAAACTTTCATCCATGACTGAGACCTGCAATAAAAAATCCCAACCAGTGGTTTGGCCATTTTCCTTCCAATCCCCTTACTTACACTCTGCACTTGAGCCAAAATGAATTGCTTTCTGTTCTCTTATATCTTTACGTTATTCTTTCCCCAATCCCATTCTTTTAACATCTTTCTTGTCCCTTAAAACCTGTTTCAAATATGATCTCTTTAGTGAAACATTTCCCGAGTCCCCAAATTATATATGGTCCTCTCCTCTTTCTACAGAAGTGGAGCCTTGTATGTCACTTTCACTAGGTCTGTATTCCTCCTAGAACTGTGTGTACTTATGTCAGTCCCCTCCCCCAGTTAGACTGGGAGCTCTTCAAGGGCAGCAGCATCTTATTATCTCATCTTTGTGCCACAGCCCAACCCCTACAAGAGAACACCTTGCTCAAAATGGGTATCTGTGGGAAGGAACTGAATCAATATATTTTCCCATTTATTTATAAAGAAGCAAAGGAATGGCAGAAGCTAAGGAAGCAAACTATTAGATAAGAAGGGTCAATGGAGAAGTAATTGTCTTTCTTGGCTTTAGAGGAGAAAGAACATCTTTCTGTCCAGTCTGCATACTAGCCAGTTACTATCCTATACCACATACATCCCAGTGAGGTCAAGAAATAGCTAGGATATAAATTACAGCACAGGGAATGTAGTCAATAATATTGTAGTAACTATGTATAGGTACTTGAGATATTGAGGGACCACTTTATAAAGTACATGATTGTCTAACCACTATGCTGTATACTGGAAACCAATAAAAATAATATTGAATGGAAACTGTAGTTGAAAAATAAAATATTTAAAAAACCAAATAAAATAGCAAGAGAAAAAAAATGTAACTTTTGATATCCTGGTGCCTTGAGAGTGGAGATTGTCCTTGGTTTGTCCCCAACACCATCTCAAAGAGCCTGTGAATGGTGGGGGGAAGGCAGACAGGGAAGGGTTCGAGAAGCACCTTACCACTAACAAGAAAGCAGAGAGGGGGTGCTGAGTGAAGGAATGGGAAGAAAGAAGGCAAAATGGGTTGCTAAATTGGAGGTAAAAGACCTTCCTATTGGATGAGGCCAGGGCTGCTGAGAACCTACCACACAGCTCTGCTCTTATTATAACATAATCTTTGTCCTTGCCTCCTCATCTATGAAGTTCCACAGAGGCACTGAGAGTCCAAAGCCCTGGAAGATCCTTGAATTAAAGGCACTGCGTAAAGGCAAAGCATTATCATTATTATTACAAGGAACCTGTCATAGACAGAAACAGACACCACAATGCATAATTTTTTTTTAAAAATAAATATCATGCTGTCAAATTGGATAGTGACTGGCTGTTAGATAACTTGGCAACTGCAGCGGAGCAAATGTTCAGGAGAGGTGAGTATTTTTCCACTCTTCCAGAAGGCTGGAAGCATAAACAGCAACAATTTTTTTTTGCATCAATCTTTCAGTCGTGTCCATCAAATTAGGCTTTCAAGTTGAATGCTGAATAAAATACCCTAAACACAGAGAGAGCAAGCCCAGACTGAACATCTTGAAAGTGGTGAGCTGAAAGGGAGAGCGTGCACACTCCACGTGAATGTTTCAGCAGTGTCAGAAAATGCAGCACATTTTAAAAACCAGTCTGTGGATTTCTTCAGTGCATTCCCTTTTAACAGTCCAAAGGGAATTCACGTTTCAGCTGTAGGGTGTACTGTCATAGCAGTTTAGGCAAAGCTGATTGTAGCAGAAAAGGGAGTGGGGAGCTGGACACCCTGTGCTCCACGACAAGCTAGGACACCGAGAACAGAGCAAAAGTACACAATAGGCGTGGCCCTCACACAGGCCAGCTCTTCATGCCAACCATGGGCACAAGGTGGAGCAAGATCAGCTGTGTTTGTCTGGATTTAGGACCAAGGACACAGTGAAGGAGTGGGAGCGGGTAGCGACAGACTTGCCTGCGAGCAAAGGGATTGGCTAATAATAGTTGTGTTTATACCAGGGAGAATTGAAGCCACAGCAGAAGGGGAAACTAACGACATTAAATTTTAGTAGAGCTAATTTTGGAAGAAAGGGAAAGTGCTGAGGGAAATGAAACAGGATAAAGCTGTTGAAGAGAAAGCCACGAAGGAAATAGAAAGTGTTCAGAGATAAATTAATGCATGACCAAAAATCACTACAAGCTACCTGGTCATAAATATTCCAGCAAAGAAAAACAAAAAGCCAAGGTGGATTAAAAGTGAGAATCAATGGTAAGAGAAGTAGAAATACTATATAATAAGTTAGTGGATGGATAAAAAATCAAGGATTGAAGCCCTGGTTAGGTAGCTCAGTTGGTTAGAGCAGGGTCTATCCCTGGTCAAGGAACATACAAGAGTCAACCAATGAAGGCATAAATAAGTGGAACAACAAATGGATGTTTCTCTCCATATAAAATCAATAAATTAAAAAAAGAAATCAAGGACTGGCTAAAAGGCAACTACCAAGTGAAAATAAGACGTGTAGATTTAATTATTTTGTTAGACAAAAACTTGTGTTTACTCCTCTACACATTTTCCCCCATTTCCCTTTCTGCCATCCTATAAATATTCCTGTTTCTACTTTTCAGTCTGGCATCCACTTCGAGTCTCTTGATTCATCTCATGTTCACTCCCATATGTTCTTGATTGAAGGTAGAGAGATGGTTATCTAAAGATGGGGGTCTAGGGGACCCCCCTAGGATGTAGGCAATGGCTACCCTGCCTGTTAAGAACGCTTCCCTCAATGTGAGAAAAAGAGGTGAGAGATAAGCTCTGAGGCACATAAGTAAGTCAAGATGTCCACAGCAGACATTTGTCCAGGGTCTCATAAAAAAACACCAGCACTAAAGAAGTCACAAGTGAGCATCTCTTCCCCGTTGTTCCCTTAGCAACACTCCTCTGAACTCAGTGGGAAGAAGGCACACATCTGTCTGTATGGCTTTGCTCAAGGGTTAAGGAAGGCACAGGAGACCTACAGCTTTTAAGACTCAACTCCTTAATAAGTAGGTCAAGTGGAAGTCTGCAAATTAAAAATGAAAATCAGGAAGGGGCAAAAATCATACTTCATGGCTAAATTACCAGCAAATGACTCCAACTCAGCATGGCAAAAAAAGGAAAAAATAATAAAAGGAATCCTCTGATCTGTGGAAATCAGATATACTTCCCAACAAGTACCTATACTCTGCAATCCAAAATAGCATGTGTTAATATTTCACTTTAATAGAGTTTTAGAGTCTCAATTTGGTGGGTAGCTTTTGTTTGTTGCAAAGACTCTGGAAAATGTTTCTAGACCCTAGGAGTTCCTTTTTGCAGGCAGACCTCTGTGACCCCATCTGGAGGCCCTGCCGGGATCTGGCCACAGGTCGGGAATCCCTAATTGGATCCACCATCTTTGTGTGAGAAGAAGAGGCTATGCTTGGTTCCAGTAATATTTTAGCTCATACATAGTACATTAATGATAGGAAATTAGAGGATGGTTGTTCTGGGTTGAATAGAGTCCCCCCAACTACATATCCACCCAAAACCTCTAAAAGTGACCTTATTTGAAAATAAGGTTGTTCAGATATAACTAGTTAAGATTAGGCATACTGAATTGAGTGGGCCATAAATCCAATGACTGATGTCCTTATAAAACACACACACACACACACACACACACACACACACACACACAAAAGATGGTCCTATGAAGATGGGTAAGAGATGAGAGTGATGCAACTATAAGTTGAGGAATGCCAAGGATTGCTGGCACACACCAGAATCTAAGAAGAGGCAAGAAAGGATTCCTCCCTAGGACTTTCAGAGGGAGTGTGTCCCTGTTGACACTTTGATTTTGGGCTTCTGGCCTCCAGAAAATGAGAGAATAAATTTCTGTTGTTTTAAGTCATCTAAATTGTGGTGACTTTGTTATGACAGCCCTAGGAAACTAGTACAAGAGCGATCACAGGTAGATATCTGGACAAAAGGAGTGAAAGAACATTCAGAGTAACTACAAAAAGCTGACCCAAGGACAATAACAGCACAGTTTTGCAGGACCTTTTAGCATAGAGTAAATAACCATGTAGCCCACATACACAGTGGGGTGGAGGGAATGTCAGAGGACATTTTTTAAATCAAGTCTCGGGACAATTTTGATGTGCATGAAAGCAACACTGAAATTCCCATTGGTCAGATACTGCAAAGGGAACAGCAGGCAGGGACAGAAAAGAAAACATCTTTTGTTTCCAAGGAGCAATTTTTTTAGCTGCACTCTGCTGGAAACTACCCCTTCCCACCCAATAGCACAAGGGAAAGATACATTGCTCCACCTAGCAGGTTGTAAGGAAAGACCAGAGGACGTGTTAGAATCAGTACAGTAGGAGATTCAGACACTTACAATAAACCATGAAAATCAGGGTGGGGCTGATGATCTGTGTAGGGCAATTGCTACCTGGGTATTCTTTTCTATGCCCATGGCCAATCCCTTTTCCCATTCCTCAGTGTGTGGCCCCAATCCAAGAGCTTCCCTGAGACCCTCGGCATCTTCCTTCTGTTCTCTTCTCTCTTGGCTTTGTACATCCTTGCATTTTCCTACACAGAAAGTTCAGGCCATACTATGCATCCCCTCCATCTCCTGCCCTGTTTCCTACAAATATTCATTATACATACATATTTCCCACCTGATCTGGAAGAATAGGTGTCTCAGTTATGTCCAAAGTCAACACCTCCGTTGTTCCTTGCATCTTCTAATCTTCTCAGGGAACTTGCTCCATTAGCTATCTCCTCTTTCATGCCCCCAGTCTCTTCTTGTTCTCTTTGATATAAAATATATCCAACCTTTCTCAATTTAGGAAACCTTTCCCTGGTTTTGGTGATAGCTCCCATCAGTGTCAGTAATTATCCTCTGTTACTCCTCTTGGAGCTTCTTAGAAGAATAGGCTACATTCCACAGGATCATTTTTGCCCCATACTGCTGCAAATCTGGCTTTTGGCCCCACCATTACACGGAAACTATCCTGGCCAAGATTGCTGCTGAATTAGATGGACACTTTCTAGTTTTATCTTAGTCGATATCTCTGTGGTATTTGGCAATGTCCTCCTTGAAGTTCTATTCTTCATGACTTAATGATACTACTCTCTTGTTTTTCTCCTGCTACTCTGGAAACCCAATTTTTATTCCCTCCCCTTGATCTCCTTTCATTTTAGAATTAACCCAGGTTCTTCCAATAGCCCCAGGCCCCACCAAATTTTGTGCTCTTTTTTTTCATTCTTAGAGGAGAACAATTGGGAACACTCCACCCAAAGAATACCATCCACACCCATATCTTAATATATGCATGCTGATGAATCCCGAATGCATATCTAAAGCTCTAATCTTCCTCCTTGTGTTTATATCCCACAGGCCCTCTCAATTCAACGCATTCAAAGTTAAACTAATCATCTTGTTCTAATTACTCCTCCAACCTCCCAGCTCCCCAATCAAAAACTCTGTTTTCCTTCTCAGCTTCTTTCAGTTACTACTGATAGTTCAACTCATGTTTCTTGAAGTACCAAGTATCTAGGTGCTTGGTCCTGAGATTGCAGAGAAAAATGAGATCTCAGAGAACAGTAGGAGAGAACGACAGCCAAAATATATGTTATATTGTGTTGGCCAAAACGTTCATTTGGTTTTTTCCATATGATGGTTCTAGTAGTGCTTAGTTGTCTTTAACATCACTTGAAACAATTTTGGTACATTATATTGTAACAGCTGTCATATCAGTGGGCCTTTAAAAAAACTAGCAAAATTGGTGAATTTTTGTGTAGCCATTTTAATATTGAAGATGGAAGAAAATATACAACATTTCGGCATATTATACTTTATTATCTTAAGAAAGGTAAAAATGCAACTGAAATGCAAAAAAAATGTGCAGCGAATGGAGAAGGTGCTGTGACTGATTGTGTCTAAAGTGGTGTGCAAAGTTTTATGCTGGAGATTTCTTGCTGGAGGACGCTACTCAGTTGGGTAGACTGGTTGAAGTTGATAATGATCAAATAGAGACATTAATTGAGAACAATCAATGTTATGCCATGCAGGAGGTAGCTGACACACTCAAAATATCCAAATCAATAAAGTTACTGGTGACAATGAAAAATGTGTCTTTTAGTTTATGGGGGAAAAAAACCACATGAACTTTCTGGCCAACTCAGTTGTTTAACGAGAGAAGTAAAACTAGAAGAGTATACAAAATATAGAGGCAACATGAAAGTGATGATTGTCTGGATCAGAGTAAGAGGGAGATTAGGTCAGCAGTAGCAGGAAATGCTCCTGCTCAGAGAAGGAAAGAGTTCGTCTCTTTCCTTAAAGAGTGGATGGTCTGTGTCAGTTAATATCCACCACCTCAGCCTGACTCCCAGGAATTTTTCTAGAGTCACCTTCCATATCTGATCAATTCGTACCAGCTCTGCATGCAAAAATCTCTTAAAACTTGTCTCTTGGACAATTCCTTTTATCTCCTAATCGACTTACCTCCCATTTCATCCCCAATTCTACCGCCACAAGAGCAAGGATTTCATTCAATTTGTTCACTTCTCTATTATGCATAATTGGATCAATTTCTGCACATAGAAATAAATAAATCTTGAATGTAAGGGTCCTAAGTGATGTTCCTGAAACCTACATCTTATCATGTCATTTTTCTCTTCCCGTATCTTCAGGGCTCCTCATTGCAATTAAAGTAAAATTAAAAATTGGCTTGGCAAACAAAGCCTTTGACATTTTGGTCTCTGAAGATTTTACCAGCAGATACATCACTCTTTCAAGCTTTTGTGTCTTAAAAAAAAAGATTGTATTTGTTTATTTTAAACAAAGGGGAAAGGAGGGAGAAAAGAGGGGAAAAAGAACCAATGTGTGGTTGCCTCTTCGGTGCCCTGCACCGGGGACCCAGCCTGCAACCCAGGCATGTGCCCTGACTGGGAATTAAACCAGCGACCCTTCAGTTCACAGGCTGGCACTCGATCCACTGGCCCACACCAGCCAGGGCATCGATCTTCTCTGTATTTGATAGCACCGTTCCATTCCTGAAATACATTCATCTTGCTGCTCCTCAAGATGGGCTTCTACTCATATTTTAAGATTCAGTTTAGGCATCTTCTTTTTTGTCCCATTTATCCTCTCTGACCAAACAAGGCCATGACTTGTCCTTGACCCTTTGTGTTCTTAGTCTCTTACAATATATATCACTAATTATCTCTTTAACGTATTTACATATCTACTTCAATAAAATTGGGGCTTCTTGAAGACAGGATCTGGGAGTCAGGACAAAAAAATCAACCTAATTAGCATGTGATGGTACCACTTGGGTCCAAGAGAAAACCATGAGTATGAAGAAAATACAGGCTGATTTGAGATGTTCCGTCTACCATATACATATTGCTGTCTCCTTGGATGAAATTATATTACATTTATGTAAGAAGGCAATCAAGTGTGTAATATATTTAGAAAGATTTCTATCAAAGTGGTTCATATTTTTAAAAAATACTTTAGAGCTTACAGAGGATAAGCTTTAATTATCCAAAGACTCATTGGTATGGAACATCGCATTGCCTTATAAACAGCATAAACTGAATAGATGGACATAGACCAAGGTCACATATCATGCAGCAACACCTTCAGAGCAAAGGCAAGATGACAACAAACTCCACTGGTATCATCTACACCTTTGGGCCCCAAAGGAAAAACTAGAAAGACCAAGGATAAAAGCCACCAAACTGGGAGACCACAGAGCATTCAGCGGGAGAAGAGAAGCAGGATAAGGTGCTGTGGGAGGGCCTGAGTTTAGAGGCCTGAAAGGGAACTTTCTTCTTTGAGACATAAAAAGAGACTGCTGCTTAATAAAATGTTTTTCAAAACCATGATATTTAGGATGCCTTTGACTCCCTTGATTTGCAAAGCATGATTATGAATATTTACTCATCGATCGGCCTGCAAAGTCCTCTTTAGAATTCAGCAGCGCTGGATCCCAGTTACAGAGGAGCAAGCGTGCCTGCAGAAACCACGTACAGTCCTGTGGTCAGGCTGGAATCCTCAGGAGCAGTGAAGTCAGTCCCTGCAGATGTAACTTGGTCAGGTCTGGGCCTTGGGCCAGCGCGTTCCAAATTATGGGAACCTTGTGAGATGAATTCCATTGGTAAAGGACAGATTTTTTTCCCAGTTTTACTAAGAATAAATAATTGTAATAATAACAGTTTATTGTTATGTTTATTTGGGCAATTTATAAACATTGCATCTCACTCATGATTTTATAATGCTTAATATGAGTGAAATCATTTAAAAGTAAGTCTACTCAAAGAAAAAATAATGATAGTACTGACATCACATGCCTATAGAAAGAGCCACCATATTGATATATGAATGAAGCTTTGGGAAACACTGAGTAAGAACAATGCCCATTTTTATTGCTTCAAATTTGTGCCTATTTAATCCTCATGCGTACAACTGAAGGACTATAAATTTGTGAAGAATTTTTTATTTCTGATGTGGAGTTAAAGGGAAAGCGATAGAAAAGTGTGGGGTGGTGTGAGAAGAAGAGGAAGCAAGGAGGGAAAGCCTTACAAGCAAGTTCTAAACACCGGTGGAACTAGCAGAAATGTACAAATGCAGTGCACATTGCAGTGTACAAATGCAGTGTGCAAATCAGTCCTCATGAAGATGCAGCTCTATTTTGTTTAGAATTTGGCCCCCTTGAGTGTCCTGGGGAGCAGACATCTCATTTTCTGGAGGGGAGATAGCAGTCCCTCAGCATTCTTCTTGCCCATGTGTCATGCATAGGGCGTACAGCTCTGTGCTCAGTCAAACAACACTGAGAATTCAGAGCCCAGCTCTCTTAGAAGAGACAGAGCTCCTAGGGGTGTTGACCAAAAATAAATAAGATCATTCATTCACTAATTTTTAAAAAATAAAAAAATAAAGAGTTTTTGAAGTCTTTTCTTTTAAAACTTTTTTTTTCCCCAAATTACCTCTTCTAATTGCATGCTTGTAGTTGGTAGGGATTTAACAGATGAAACCCAACTGAGAAATAAAGAGGTGGCCCACAGGCATGTCATGGTGGTTCTGCAAAGATCACTGAAGCAGGAGCCACTAACCAGATCTGCCAGAATAAAGGCCTATGACATCGTAGTTCAGCCACTACGGGATGATCTGTGGTCTCTATAAAGGAGTCTAACTGCTGGCCTTTGGATATCTCTCAGCCTCGTCTCTGACCACTCCAGCTCGAATAGTCCATTCTCTCAGCCTGGTTGGTACTTCTTTATTTTTTAAGACTCAGTTCAACCTCACTTCTTTCAGGAGTTTCCTAGTTCCTGTGTTCTGAGTCAGACCCGGTCCTCTGTGCTCCTGTAGTGTCCCCTCCCACGTCCCTCCCTCCCTTCAGATCCTTCAGCAAATATTTATTGAGTGCATACTATGTCCCAATGACTATTCTAAACACTAGAGCTGTCATAGTGGCACCCTGTTTTCATGAAGTATACATGGGGAGTGGTGAGCATGGGGAACAATACATAGCCCTTCCCCCAAAAAGCTCACCCCTAATCATAAACAATCTAATTTCTGATAATAAAAGTTCTGTGATGACACACAAGAAGGGTCATGTGCAGTAATCTGAGGAGAGTTCTTCACTTTAGACCAGTAGACATGACACAAAAGAGTTGGAAATGGAAGGAGCTGGTAGATCAGTGGTAACAGCACATGAAAAGGTTCTAAGACAAGGAAGAGCTTTGGGGAGTTTCAGGAACAGAAACGAGGCCAATGGGGCTCGAGCAGAATGAGTACAGAGGGGCCAAGATGAGGTCAAAAAGTTACGTAGGGGTCAGCAACCACGGGGCTTTTTAGGCCTTGGTGATGAAAGTGGATTTAGTCTAAGAGCAATCAAAAGCCACCTACACAAGTGCTTTTTGACCAGCATGAGGTGGGAGGATCTTACCAGAATCCCCCAAGGAGCTAAAAGTTAAGACTCACTTGTTTACCAGACATTCTGATTCTTCCTGTCTGGGAAAGCCTGGGCAGCACATTTAGTGAACCATTCACCGAAATGCTCTGCAGACGTATCAAAACTGACATGTTCAAAACCAAACTCCTCATCTCCCCCTCACTCACCCTTCATGTGCCTACCCCTCTCCAAACCGGCTCTTCTTGTAACCCATCTCTCTCTAGCTTCAGCAGTTAAGATATTTAAGTTGGAAATCAGTCATTCTTAATCCCCCCTTCACTTATACACTAAATTTAATCAAATTGAATCTTGTCCATTTTATCATCAAAATATCTCTCAAAACAACCCCTTCTCTCCTTCCCACTGCCAAGTAGTATTTTGCCATGTATAATGCACACCCGTGTTTGTGTGTGCATTATATGTGGGATTATTATACCCATTGTTATATCCACGGTATGTAACCATTATACACATGCATAATGCACATCCTTATTTTTCCTTCAAAAATGTAGTTAAAAAACTGTGCATTATACACAGCAAAATACTGTACAGTAGTTCAGATTTCTACTCTCTCTCCTCAGATATTTATAGCGGTCTCCTAAACCTGCCCGTGGTCTGCACATGCAAAGCATCTTCCATACTGCAGTCAGTGTCCTCTTTCTAAAATAGAGAACATAGGCACAGTGGTAAATCTCTGTCTAAAAGGGGCCATACTGACATTTCCTGTGTATTGCTGACTTTCTCACCTGTTAAATATCACTGAAAACTCTGTGCACTTACACAATAAATCTCGAGTTTACTATGACGCATCAGACCCTTTTGAATTTGTCTCAATTTATGTGCCTCACTCCTCTGTACCATTCTGTTTTCTACAATTACTTCTTTCTTATTTCAGAGAGAGAGGAAGGGAGAGAGAGCGGGTTGGGGGGGAGACAAACATTAGGTCAAGAGAAACGCTGACTGGTTGCCTCCTGCACTCCCCGCAACTGGGGACGAAGCCGGCAATTCTTGGGTTTATGTGGCTCCAACCAACTGAGCCACACTGGCCAGGGCTGCTATAATTACTTCATGCTTCTAGAACATTCCCTGCCTTTTCGTGCCTTTCTGTCTTCTCACAAGCTCTTTCCTCTGTCTAGGCAAACCGCACGTGTTTTTAAAGTTACAGTTCAAATGAATCCTCCTCTCTAAGTGTAGGCACTCTGTTCTCCATGTCCTCACATATAGCACTTAGCACTTCAAGCTTTCAGGACTTCTCATTTCAGTTATAAATATTTGAACCCCTGCGAGCCTCTCAGGAACAGAGTCTGGATCTTATGCATCTCTTGATTTCTAGCACCTAGTATAGCATCTGACACAAAATGCTCAAAAATATATTTGTTGAGTGAATAAACAAATGAATTACCTTTGTCCCCCACCCATTTGTTGCATATTTTTATATCCAACCTCCTTCTTTGAGACCACACAAGCAAGAAAAAAAAAACACATGAGGTCAAAAATTTCAAGCTAGTTCTATTTAATAGCCCCCATGGATTCTGCCTCAGTCACAACTTTAAATCATGTAAGGTGATGCTAAATCGCAATTATCTTGGCACAGTAACTGCATCTGAGATTTAATTGAGTTTAGGCCAAAAGAATTCATTTTTCAAGTGGTTTGCCAAAATGGCTAAAAGAGAAACAAGTGGGCACTGCTTTAAATATAGTTTGCTTCCTTTTCTGTTCAGGGAGTTACTGGCCCACTTTGAAACTGGTGAAACCTCTCCAGGGGAGAAAAGCAATGATCATTCCTTTTAGTTTAATTACAGGTAGGACAGCCACTCAGAGACACTGGAGTGTTTGAACTATTTGTCCTGGCACTTTTATTTGGGTTTACCTGATATAGTGCTCTGCTAAGAACTTGCTAATGAAAAAGTAGTGCTATTAACATTTGGCTGCGCTTAGAAGTCTAGGCAAAAAGGTCAGCAAGATCTGCAAAGAAGATGTCCATATATCTCCCATAGCAGAGGTTCACCCACCGCAATCACAAAGCAGAACACAGAAAGCAAAGGCAGGTGTAGGGCTGAGCTGGGAGACATTAGATGCATAATTACATTGAGACGCAACTGCAGCCTAGGGAAAAGGGGTTGCCGTTGCACGAAGAAGGCCCCTGGTTGCCTCACTTGGATTGTTCGACTTTCATCTTTCCCTGGACAACAGAAGGAGCGTCATTGATCTGCACTCTCATTCTACAAAATGCATGTTGCCCAACTTCAGGATGAAGTCAGTCCCACACTGGCAGGCGTCCATTTCCTCATCTATAAAACAGGAGAATTCAAATCGAGGAGAGTATGAATCTTTGAATTCAGAGGAACTGAAGCTTGCTGACAAAGGAGTACGGTTCACATCAGGGAAGGCTGCACAGAAGCTCTGGGCTGTGAGCAGTACCTGAAAAAATGCCCAGGATTTACAGGTTAAGAGAGGAGGAGAGTGTAGTCCTGAAAGTGATGTAGACCAGAGGGAGGCAGAAAAGGGGAAGCATGTCCCAAAGACCGTTAGTTAACCAATGTGGTAGGAGAGCTAACTCTCACCATATCTGTCATTTAAATTTTTTATCTACTAATGCTAACCAAGTTTCTCCCATAAGCTGATAACTGTATGAGGAGCCTAGGGAGGTAGTTAAAAAAAAAAAGACGTAGCCTATGTCCTCAAATAACGCACAGTCAAGTGGAGGAATCAGACCTGTAAACAAGTTCAGAGCAACGTGATCAATGCTATGGTAAGACATGTAAAGCAAATGAGGAGTCACAGAACCCTTCACGGTGCTAACGTTTGGACCCGGGCTTGAAGAGAAGCAGGGGCTTGCTGACTAAGGCAGAGAGGAGAACAGGGTCTCTCAAAACCTAGTCTTCTGTCATTGCTCAGCAGGAACCTTCAAGTACTCCCAGTGTCCTTGATGTTTCTCAGATATGCCAGACTCACTTGCAACCCACTCTTTCTGCTCATTACCTGTGGTGTGTGCCAAGCCTGGGACGTCTATTCCTAAATGCCAAGGTCTAGCACCTCCTTGAAGCATTGCATGTGGTCTTCCCAACTACAGTTAGTTGGAGAAATGATACTAACACTGATACATCTGAGGATGAGGCCAGACGGTATGCAGCAATGTGAGGGCTAGCACCCGCATGAAAGAACGGCTCACTGAGGTCCTTCTACTCCATTCCCAAAACATCACAGGAAAAGGTAGTGCCAAGGTAACAACTGGCTGCCCCCATTCCAGCCCACAGTGTTCTGTTCCTGCTTTGAAGTTCTAAAGCACTCGGAGCTAGTGCCGCCAAATTACATATGCAAATGTGTCATGTTAGAAATAAGTTCATTGTCTTTATTGTTTGTGTGTCATAACTGGACAACAGTTGTATAGTTAGTTGTGTCTGACTTGCTGGACAATAACTCCTTCATGACAGGAACCATCTCTTGTATTTCTCTACAAATAGCATGACCCTACACCTTGGGGACCCAGGAGCATCCCAGTTACACCAGTCACATGATTACCTTTTTTAGAAGCCCCAGTAGCCAGCCCTGCACTGGAAACGTTCATTCACTCAATTGCAGGCACATAGAAATTATTTGATTAACTGATTTTTTCAAATTTTACCAACCACCTGTTCCTAAAGACAATGTCTTAGAGCATTGCCTAGTCTGTGACAGCAGCTCTAAAATAACCACGAGATCCAATTTCACTATTTCGTGCAAATACTCTTAAAACTATGTCATGTGATCTTCCGGCCTCCCATGATCCTCTAACCACAGGCACTTAACTTCCACATAGTCAGAATTTATTCTCACCACTCCACCCTAACACATGCTTTCTCCTTCCCTTCCTAGTTCAGTGAATAGCATCTTTTCTGCTGCTCAAACAAAAACAACAAAAAACCCAACTGTGTGAGACATCTTTCACCTTTAACTAGAGTAGCCGTAAAATTAAATATAGAAAAAGAAAAGCAAAGTAGGAGGGATCACAATACCTGACACCAAACTGTATTATAAGGCCACTGTAATAAAAACAGCCTGGTACTGGCATAAAAACAGGCGCATAGACCAATGGAACAGAATAGAGAACCCAGAAATAAACCCAAGTCTCTATGGTCAATTAATATTCGACAAAGGGGGCAGCAACATAAAATGGAATAAAGATAGCCTCTTCAACAAATAGTGTTGGGAGAACTGGACAGCTACATGCAAAAAAAATGAAACTTGAGCACCAACTTACGCCATACACAAAAATAAATTCAAGGTGGATAAAAGATTTAAATATAAGCC
>PVKM010020253.1:0-23499 GCA_004027735.1 Carollia perspicillata | reverse complement strand
GTCATCAAGGAACATATATAAAGGACACATGGAGAAATCCAAAGGCAGGTAGAATGGAGGGTGGGAGGTGGTAATGGGTGGGGTGGGGGGAATGGTGCAAGGAAAATGAAGACAAGTGTACTTGAACAACAATAAAAAATATCTAATTAGATTATCAAAATATGTACACTATAGGTGTACATAAATGATGTGCGTACAGATAAGAATTTGGGGGCTACTACAATAATTACAGCACTAGCTGTAACCCACATTAAGGCTTGGGACTCAGATTAACTATGCATAATCAGTGTATTAAACCTATCTTAGAATATACAACAAGGACAGAGTTCTATGCTGGACAATATCACCACAGTTTTTATGAGAGATAATAAAGATTAAAGGGCCTTCTTTCTTTTATGTGAATGTCCAGAGGCCCATCTGTAGATTCTTACCTCTTAGCAGTTTTCCAAGAAGGAAAACTGTTGCAATGGAGGCAGAAGGGGAAGTTAGATCAGTATAAGGATAAAGAAGAGGCCTCAAAGACCAGTAACTGGAGACTGAATGATTCAGAAGCCAGGTCTTATGCACACCTATAGAGGAAGACTTAAGAATGTTGACCCTGTGTTTGAAATATCAAGGTTAGAACTTGAATGCTTTGGTTGTACAGGAGCTTCAGAGTAAAGTGCAGGATAGTGATTTGTTCTCTGTAATAGGCTCAGCCTGAAGATGCTACCAGAAGAGAGTCAAGGCCTCCTTCAGCTTTCCTGGTAGAGTTAAGACTTGACTGACATTTGTGCCTATTAGATCATGTGGTTGGCAAACTAAAGAATGAAGTAATATTTCCTTACAAAGCTGATGAGGCAGGACCCAGGGAGAAAATCTGGGCTGGAGGGTCCTGGAAATGACAAAGCCCCAAAGCCTCAGCTTATCCCCACTAGTTAATTGCAGTACTTCTGGGGACCACAGTAAGAAATGGCACATGCATGTACACATGCTTGCAAATACACAGTACACATACACACATTTGAAAAAGAGGTAGTAAGACTATTGACAACATGAACCCTTGAAAATCCTCCCTTACAGTTAAGCCCCTTGAGGAGGGCCATTTGTGTACTTTTTCTGTAATAATAAAGTTTGATTTTAGGTCCCTTTTATTATTTAAAATAAATAGTCTTTATTTTTTAGAGCAGTTGCAGGTTCACAACAAAATTGACTAGAAAGTACTGAATTCTTTTTTTTCTTATTTTAATTGTTATTCAAGTACATTTTTCTGTCTTTTACTCCTGTCCCAGTCCATCCCCCCAGTGCTCCCCACCTCCCTCCCATTTCCACTCCCCTTAGTTTTTGTCCATGTGTCCTTTATACTTGTTCCTATAATCCCCTCCCTTTTCCCCTGAAATTCCCTCCCCTCTCCCCTCAGGTTACTGTCATCCCATTTTCTATTTCAATGTCTTTGGTTATATTTTGCTTGCTTGTTTGTTTTGTTGATTAGATTCCACTTATAGGTGAGATCATTTGGTATTTGTCTTTTACCATCTGGCTTATTTCACTAAGCATAATGCTTTCCAGTTCCATCCATGCTGTTGCATAAGGTAGGAGCTCCTTCTAGAAAGTACTGAATTCTCATACTGACTTCTCACCCCAACCTTCCTCACTATCAACACCCACCACCAGTGTGGTATTGATACATTTGTTACAATCAATTAACCTAAATTGAACCATCATTATCATCCAAAGTCCATGGTTTACATTAGGATACACCCTTGGTGTTGTACATTCAGTGGGTTTGGACAAATGTATAATGACTCGTATCTACCATTACAGTATTATACAGAGTAATTTCACTCCCTGGAAAGTCCTTTGTGCTCCCCCGTTTATCTCTCCTTCCCCAGTAATCCCTGATTTTTGTACTACCTCCATAGTTTTGTCTTTTGCAGAATGCCATATAATTGGAAACACACAGTAGGTAGATTTTCAGATTGGTTTATTTCACTTAGCAAAATGCATTTGTTTCCTCCATGTCTTTTCATGGCTTCATAGATCATTTTTAATAGTACTGGATGTTATTCCATCGTCTAAGTAAGAAAAATTTTTAAATGATATTTCAGTAAATAATGTTTGTAGTAATAAAATGTAACATTTATCTAATAGTTATGTGCCAGGTATTTACATTACCTCATTTAATCTTAAGTCCCTATAAAAAAGTGATTTATGAGTTCCAGGTGACAGATAAAGAATCTGACTTAGGCTCAAGGTGCCCTAAGTTGCTTGGCAAATATGTGGCAGAACAGGGTTGATCCTGATCCATGACTGCTGGGCCCAGGCTCCCTCCCCCACATCCAGCACTAACTATGTTGGATGCCAACATGAAGATATTCATGGCATCACTCAATTTTCATAAGATCTTGGTTGGCAAACTGATGCCAAAGCAGCCATGTGCTGCTACATCTCTGCAATTTTTTGTCTCTGTTTCTTTTGTTCTCATCTCAATATGTAGGTTGTTAATATCTTTACTCCCTTCTTGAAGTGGCTATCTTTCAAGTGCTTGAAACAGAATTCCAGGATGAAGAATAATTGGGATTGGCAAAATAGTAACACTTGGTGCTGGTAATTCATAGAAGGAACTAAAGTCAGTGAGTCAATACATGTGTTTTTGACATATTGGCATCTTGTCAAGGGCACTGTTTTGACTTTGATGATAGCCTAGATGGGAGCATCCTTTTGTAAACATATGTTGTTGTCAAACCAACTCTAGGTCACAGGTTGGGAAAGGAAGCCAATTCCTCCCATGAAAGGGCAAGTGTGGGTGCTGGTCGAGCCTCCATCTTCTGGCTGGTGATGGAGCAAGTGCTAGTCAGCCCAAGGAGGAAGCTGTGACCTCTGGTTATCCTTCTGGTTAACATAGTGTTCAGAGATCTAGCCTTTTTTCACTAGAACTAGATTATTCTCTTGGGGGACATGCTCAGCTCAAATTTTGAGTTCTCCAAGGAAGTATTTAAGTGACCTACTTTGAGCTAACAGCCATTGTCAGTAAGCCTATGGAATATGGAAGGAATGCTGGCTCTAAAGTATGTAGAAAATAGAATAAAAGAAAAATCTTTTGTGTATAGGGCTCTGGAAGCTAGAGAAACAATGGTTCAAGAGACATAAATGTGCCAGAAATATGGGAGCTATTTTTTATCCCCTGCAATTAGCTCAGAGGATTTCATAATTGTAAAGTGAGAGCTAAAGTACATACACCATGGAAAAAAAATCACTTCACCTCTGTAAGGCATTTGTCCCCACTTTCATGAAGGCACAGGCAAGCTGTTGAGCCCTGTGCTTTTTCAAATGTGAGGAATTCCCTTTCAGTACAGGACAGAAAGACAGCTGTGTGGGCATGCAAGTGTCCATTGTCTTTCGCTGTTCTCACCTCATGTCCTATTTAATACAACTAAGAAGAGGTAGTTGAATGTGTTTACATGTATCTGTTTGTTAAAGCACACAGACCCTAAATGGACATTTTTAGTTAGTTTCCAAGACTGGTTTCCAATTCTGTCTTATTTATAAATTCTCTGACTTCTGTGCAATGCTAATTTGAATAGTTAAGTTTCTACACAAATAAATGCATAATCTACCATGCATTTTGCCTAGGAAGAATATTTAGTGATAGGAAATTCATACACATAATTCACTTGAAGTGAAAAGCTAATTATAGAGAAAAATGTTCTCCAAGAAGACAGACACTGCCAAATAGACAATGGACTACAAATTTCCTGCATGGGCAATCATTATTGAATCAGTACACTTTGTTAAAAGGCTTTGGTGAGAAAGAAGTTTTTCTCAGTGGCTCCAAAGTAACAGTTACCTTGACAGTGAGCATGATTCTATAAGAAATATAACCTCATTTGATGTTTTTAAGGCACATATGTTATTGCAAGTCACTCTATATTTCTTCCTTTCATAGCAAATGAAGGTGTGCTATTAAATAAAAGATGCTTTCATTATGGCAACTGACTTGACTGTGTGTTTACATTCCAGAAATTGGTAGTTAAAGTCACTTTTCTTTTTTTATGGTACTAGTGAGACTCAGATGGTGCAGAGCATCTATTTCAGAGATGGCTTAAGTACTCCAGTCTTTATTTAAAGGACTTTCATTTGAGGATTTAAGATGCCAATGAGTGGCATTTTGTTTTCTTGACTTTTAATAATTCAGACCAGTGGTTATCCAAAATAGTATCAGCATCAACTGGGAACTTGTCAGAAATGCAATTTCTCAAGCCCCACCCAGACTTGCTAAATCAAAGACCCTGGGGTTGGGCTAAGCAAATTGGTTAACAAGTCTTTCAGAAGATTCTAATGTACATAAAGTTTGAGAAACACTGGTTTAGACGGTTGGTGATGATGATGCTGGGGTGGGGAGACTGTTAAACTCCCATAGGACTTGCATTAATTTTGATACACTTCCTGTGACAAGCCTTGGACTAAGAGCATTGCACCCATTAATTTATTTAATCTTCAAGACCATCCTCTGAGGGTTTTTTCCTTATTCCTTTTGACAGATGATGCAATAGTGGCTTAGGGTTAAGTTACTTCCACAGATAACGCTGCTAGCAAGGAGCGGAGTCAGGATGCAGACATGGGTCTCTCTACCACCCTGCACACATGTTGGTTTCTGGCAACACTCAGCCAAGTGATTAAAGAGCTTCCATAAACTCACTTCTTCCATTTTTCTCCCCATTTACCTATTACTTTCTTAATTCCCTCTCTGCCAGTGTCTTCTAGTCTTTTCTTTTCTCTCTTGCTCTGTCCCACTCATCCTGCTCCATGGAAAAGAACTGCTTAAAAAAATCATCATCATATCTTTTATCTTCTCATTTAGCTCTTCATCAGAGTCCAGTTTGGTTAAGTCTAAATCATAGTGCTGAGCTGAGACCTGGTGACTTGAGGCTGTGTGGAGCACTAGTTGGTTTGAGTGTGGCCTTCAGATAAGGGGAGACTGGCAGAGAGGGAAATTAAGTTAAAAGGCATATTACCAAAAGAGATTTATTAAACAGAGAAATCTGTGCCTGCCACTGTACAAGGTAGGTTCAGTAGGCATTGTTTGAAATCACATGAAGCTGGTGGTCTAAGGGAAATGGCACTAGTTCCATCAACAAATCAGGAGGTAGACATTGGTACTCTAACATAAAAATAAAAACATTGGAATAGTTTATGCATGGCAAGTATAAAACATTAAGTAAATAGAATTGAGAGCTTAGAAATAAATGCTCACATTTATGGTCAAGACAGTTCAATAGGAAAGAATAGTCTTTCCCTTGGATGGTTCTGGGATAACAGGATATCATCAAACAAGAGAATGAAATAGAACCCCTACCTCATGCTATATTAAAAAAATTAACTCAAAATAGGGTAAGTACATAAATGTAAGGGTTAGAACTATAAAACTCTTAAAACATAGAGGTGAATTTTCATGACCCTGGGTTTGGCAAAGGATGCTTAGATATGATACCAAAAGCACCGGAACCAAAGGGAAAAGAATAGATAAACTGGACTTCATCAAAAGTAAAAACTTGTGATGATACTATCAGGAAAGTGAAAACTGGACAAAATATTTGAAAATTACAAAAAACTTGTATCTGAAATATATACAAAAAAGCCCTCTTACAACTAAGTAGAAGACATATAACCCAATTTTTTAAAAATGGGCAGAGGATCTGAATAGATTTTTCTCCAGAAAAGATGTATGATGACCAATAAGAATATGAAAAGATACTCAACATCTTGAGTCCTTATGAAAATGCAAATTACAATCACAGTGGGATATCACTCCATAGGTACTTGTTTATTATTTAAAAAACAAAACAGACAAACAAAAGAAAATAGCAAGTATTGGTGAGACTGTGGAGAAACTGAAACCTTCATACACTGCTGGTGGGAATGTAAAATGGTGCAGTCACTTTGGAAAACAGTTTGGCAGTTCCTCATAGTGTTAAACATAGAATTCCTTTTAGATCCAGCAATTCTATCCCAGGCATATACCCAAGAGAAATGAAAACAAATGTGCACACAAAGACTCTACATGAATATTCATAGCAGCATTATTCACAATAGCCAAACTGGAAACAACACAAATATCCATTGACTGATGAATGGACTAAACAAAATATGGTACATCTGTACAATGAAATATTATATTTGGTCATTTAGGAACAAAGTACTGATGCATGCTTCAACACTGTTGAACTTGGGTAACAGTTTGGAAGGTGAAAGAAGACAGTCACAAAAGACCAAAAACTGAGGATTCATATGAAAGTCCAGAATGGGCAAATCTAATAAGACAAAAAGTAGATTATAATTGTCTACTGCTCGAGGTATGGGGATTTGGAATGTAATGGTTAAAGGGTATGGTATTTTGGGCATAACAAAATGTTCTAAAACTGATTGTGGTGATGACTGTGTAACTGTGTGAATACACTAAAAACCACTGAATTGTATACTTTAAATTGATTAACTGTATGATATGTGAGTTATGTCTGAATAAAGTTTGTAACAAAAAAATGGGAAAAGAATCCATTAAAGGTACTATATCTGCCCAATTCTTCTTTCTAGAAGCCTTGTTCATTCAACATCATGCTTTTTTCCTTCATGCCAAGTCCCCTTTCTTTTTGCTTCTTCCTTTACTTCTTCCTCCTTCCCCCTAAGTGGGAAGGTCTCTATGTTTGTTGGAAACCACTCTGCCTGGTTTCAGGAGTTGTAACCACCCACCATGGCTAAGGCTCAGTGAGCGACCTTCCTACTATGAGCCACTAAGGAGACAAAGCTTATCTCCCTGGCAGGAGTGCTGCTTCTGCTTCATCCATCTCTGGCCCCAATGCTTGATCTGTTAGTCAATGATGGATAAGACCCCTCAAAAGGGGGGCAATTTAAGCCAGACATGATCACTTGGGAGGCCCTCAAGGAAGGACTTAGGGGGCTGCAGCAAAGAGGGTGTGATGGACCCTTGCTCCCCAGCTATTCTGACATAGCCTGAGTCCCCATTTCCATCTAGGAGAAGCTCTTCCTGGTTCTAATCCACTTAAGCCTGAAAGTATGATGGGGAGGGCGGTGCAGCCCTCTGCTGGCTAGAGCGGGTTCCGGGGTGAATGGGCATAAGAAAGAATTTGTAAAATCCTGTGAAGCCTGCTTTGCTAAGAGTGCTCTCATTCATATGATAAGGGTCTGAGCAGGAAATGAGTGTGTCTCCCAAAGTTTTTGCAACCCCCTTACCTGACAGACACTGACTCAGATTAAGCCCTGAGATTTCTTTGAAATGTTATCTACTGTTTGATCCTTGCTGCCTGACATTGATTGATGAGTTTTACCTGTGTTCCTGTGTGTTACTAACCTAATAAATACCATTGATGAAGGGGCTCTTGGTCCTTCTTCTTTGAGAGATTGACCACCTCTCCTCCCCAAGCAGATCATGTCTTGGTAGTTTTATTTTCATTGGTGGTGGACAGAGGGACTCTTGCGCACAATGTTCCCCCACATACGTTTCCATCTTCAAACTCTTGCTCTTCTCTCCCCTTTTGGGGGGAATCCAGTCCTGTGGTTTGTGTTCCAAAGTCTTTCAAATCATTTTCTCTGGTTTTGCAAACTTCTCTTGTCTCAACTCCCACATTCCCAAGTGCCTACTGATATTTTCATGTCTCTACCTTAACATTTGTAAAACTAATTTGACTTCTCCTTTTTTCTTTTCTCTCTACCCCATCTCATCCTCCCAATTTCCCTAGTCATATTAATGACATTACTATTCTTTCAGTTACCTGAGCTTGAAAGCTGACCTCTACCTTTAAATGCTCTCTGTCTTCTCCTGTCACTTAGTAACTGAATCCAAATAGACCCTTGCTTCCTAATGTTGTGTTCGTTTATCTCTTCCTTCCCATTCCCATTATCTCTCTTCCACAGTTCAGTCCTAATTAAGTATGTTTACTAGCATCCTAACTGGCCATAACTAACTATGGAAAAGGAACTGTGGAAGAAAAGAAGGTGGAGTTGCAGCTTAAGAAGGGCTTCCAAACTCCCTGCCTTGAACTCTGTACAGGAGATTTCACAAGAGAGTTGAACAAAAGAAGTTGAAATCCAAAGGGCTTAGAAAGAAGCCCATTCATTGAAATGGGTCATCTTGGGCAAATTGAAACATATGCCTAAGGGTGTGGATTTAGAGAACCCAAAGATAGGGTTGACACTGATCCACTGTACCCTGGTACAGCCAGACCAGTAGTTGACATACTACTTAGTAAACTGGCATTGTCCTGAGCCCCCTGATCAAACCCCACTTCCCTGCTGTGTCCCAACTATGTGCTTAAATTCCCACCGTACAAGTGTTAGAAACCCTGTTGGTGGTTATGCTATTGCATGGCTCTGGTGCTATAACAACCCTGGGCTCAACTTCAGTGCTTTTCCAGTGGCCACCAAACTAAGTCCATGCTCCTTGGCATTTTTATGATCCATTTTAATCCAACCATAACCTAGGTTTCTGGTCAATTTTCTTTACTCTCTATGGTAAACTACCAATATGTCACTGTGCTATCTCAGCATCCAATTTCTGCTTTTGCCTTACCCTGTTGAAATTCCTCCCCTCCTCCAAGGCCTTTATCATATGATGCAATTTCCAAGAAGTATTTTTTAAAGATTTTATTTATTTATTTTTAGACAGAGGGGAAGGGAAGGAGAAAGAGAGGGAGAGAAAAACATCGATGTGTGGTTGCTTCTTGCACTCCCCACACCAGGGAACCTGGCCTGCAACCCAGGCATGTGCCCTGACTAGGAATTGTACCAGTGACCCTCTGCTTCACAGTCTGGCACTCAATCCACTGAGCCACACCAGCCAGGACCCAAGAAGTTGTTTTTGAGTCCTTATGCCAAAATTGATCTTTCCTTTCTCCACTGTTACTTATATAAATTTATGTATGTGCTACTTCAATTTAATGGCCCAGTACCTTAAATTGGCTGGAGGTTATTTTGGATGTAGGAACAGAAACCAACTCTGCTTCCATAGCTTGGGCCTCCTGTCTCCCCTCTACCTACCCCACAGCCTCATGGCTCTGAGTCCTGTCCACTCTGTAGATCAATGGTTCCCAGATAGGTAACACTAGCCTGTATACCCCATTTGCCTATTTGGCAAAGGAAACTTACTGAGTCCTAACTTAAGCAGTGAGAGAACAGCATACAACACAGCTGCACCTCATACTCACACATCTTTTCTTAAATTAAACCTCATTTAATTTATGGTTGTTAGCTGTATTATATCTCAGAATGAAACATTTTATTTAACAGCTCCTATTTTTAAAAAAAAGTATTGGCTGTTCTAGCTGCTCTGAACTGCTTAGGAGAAATGATGTTTCAGGTATAGGTCAACACCCTGTTGAAAGAAGAGGGGAAAAAAACTCAGTGTTCTCCTTGGGCTTTTGAGTGTATCAGAGCTCATGTTTTACATCTCAGACAGTGAGCTGGAGATTTTAGAGCATGTTCAGGTTCAATGCCCTCCTCCAGCATCTTTGGTCTAGAAGTGTCCCAACTGGGCTTCCTTTCCTCTGCAGCACAGTCCTCAGCACCTGGTCTTAAGCACAACACACATGGTGATTGGTTATGTGCGGGAGACCGGAGACTGGTTTAAGAACTACGGACTTCTTACTACGTGCAGGTGTTGTATACATTCCCCCTGAATGCTCACAAGAACCCCCTGGGATGGCCATATTCCCATTTTGTTGATGAGGTAACCGTGGCTCAGAGACATGGATATTCCCAGTGCCACCTGCAATGTACACAGTGGACCAGAGGTGTCATGAGTTATCTGTGCTTATGCACCGGCCTCCTTTCAATTTCTGGTCGCTGATCCCCTCAGGGATTGCTTCCTGCCCCCAGGCTGCTTTTCGACCACTGTCCTCTCTCTGTCTCTTAGGGGGCTTAGTGACATAAGCTCACCTGAGTCTTCTAGCCTGTGAACATTCACACAGCAACTATCCCCTTATTTGTCTCCACAGAGGTTCATTTCCCCTTTAAAAGGAGTTGTGGTCCAGCCATGCCCCTTCATGCCTGGTTCCACAGAATCACTTAGTATCACTGGGGCTTTCCAGGCTCAGATTTGTTAATGCCAGGGTTTTGGCAAAGGCAGATTGAGAAATTTTGGAGACTGCATGGAAATCAAATGAATTAGTTTAAAATATCTCTGAAGCAGCATTTTAATTTTGCTTTTATTATTGAGAGAATGAAAGTAGGAAAAGACAGATAGGGCAAAAGGGCACAAGAGGCCACTTGGAGCATTTCATGTCAAATCTAAGAGCAGGCACAGTGCCAGCAGAGTGTTCTGCCAGTGTTCTGTGAATCTGTGTAGACATGTGCAGTGGCATTGACTGTTTTGGCATCATCTTACTTTTCCTTCTGACCCTTGTCATCTAAACTTACTTGTGATATGTTCTAGTTATCTAAGGCAGGCCCTATTCTCTACCACAGGAAAAGTGTCTGCAGTAGAGGAATTGTGTTAACATTTTGATGAACTGTTGTATTTTCTTATTCTTAAGTAACATAAGACATTAACAAAGGCTCTGGGTTAAAAGTGTTAATAAAAAGTATTAATAAAATGTCTACATAGCATTCAGCTATGTAGGTTGTGCACTGTACAACTCGGGGCCTGGGGTCCCAGTAAAAATAAATTTGAACTCAGGAAGCCCTTAGAGAGATGACGCAAATGGTGGGAAGTAGATTCCTTTGCAGGGGAGTTTAAAAAGGGTTGGTATATTTTGCAAGAGGGAACAAGCATAGCCTATTTCAGGATCAAGACATTTAGAAACAGACCAGCCTAGCTTCAGGTCCCATTGTCACCATGGGTTGGGTCACCAGGGCAGGTTACTTCTTCTCTGAGTCTGTAAAATGGAGTGTGGGGAGGTTCTTTTTTACTTTCTGTGACAGGGCAGCCTCTTACGCTGGTTTTCAGGTCTCTGGTTTCCTGCATTCTTCACTTCTTCTCAGATGGCAGAGGGAATACATAGGGGATCAGAGATCCAGATAAAAGATTCCTTACCACCCAAATCCAAATGCAAAGATCTTTAGACCATTGCACATATACATACATTGTATTGTGGTATAAACATAAAATGTACCATTTTAATCATTTCTAAGTGTACAGTTTGGTGGAATTAAGTACATTCACACTGTTGTACATCCATCACCACCATCCATCTCCAGGACTCTCTTCATCTTCTCAAACTGAAACTCTGTACCCATTGAACAACAGCAACTCCTCATTTCTCCTCCTCACAGTCCCTGGCAACTACCATTCTACTTTTTGTCTCTATGAAGCTGACAATTCTAGGTATCTCATGTAAGTGGAATCATATAGTATTTGTCTTTTTATGGCAGGGTTAGTTCACTTAGCATAATGACTTCATGGTTCACCCAAGCTGTAGCGTGTATTAGAATTCCCTTTCTTTTTAAGGCTAAATAATACTCTTTTGTACAGAAATAGCATATTTTGCTTATCTGTTCATCCATTGATGGATACTTTGGTTCCTTTCACCTTTTGGCTACTATGAATTTTGCTTCTATGAACAAGATATCCCTTTGAGACCTTGCTTTTACTTTTTTTGAGTATATATTCAGAAATGGAATTGCTGGATGATACAGTAGCTGTAACATTTGAGGTTACCTTTTCAGGAACTGTCATACTATTTTTTCACAACAGCTGTACTATTTTTACATTCACACCAGCAATACATAAGGATTAAAATTTCTCCACATCCTTATTATTTTCTTTTAAAAAATAATGGCCATCCTAATGGGTGTTGCCCATATATTTTTTAAATTAATGCTGAACACCTTCTCTTAGTTTCCTTGGGTTCTTTGTGATAGCCTCCTTAGATTGCTGTGGGCAGAGAGATGAAATTGCTCCATCTACTCAAGAGTGAAAAAAACAAAGGAATACACTACTGGTCCATCATTGAAGTATACAGGTGACTTAGCCTGTCTTAAAGGCAGGGAATAGGTGACAGTGTTGAGGGGAGGTACAAAATAGGCTTAACTCTTCCTCCTGTGTGAAACTTCAAAAAGAGCTCTGAGAAGGTAATGGTTTCTGTTTCCTACCCCAAAAGACATTGGTTTTGTCCTGTGTTTAATATCCTCATAACAGCAATGAGTGTTTTTAATTTTTTTTATCTGGACACATTTTTGGTATCCTATTCCCAAGAACAAGATGACTCTTTCATCTGAAGCAGTCATTGGCAATCTAGTCCTGATACTTTTCCTTCTTCCCTCTCCACTACCATTCCCTCACCTTTGTTCCTCTACCTTTCAATTCTTTCCCTTCTCCTCCCTCCTTTTATTTTTTTCAAAAAGTAGATGCTGAAATTTCACCAGAAATAAAAAAATGGTCCAAGCACAGCATGTATTCAGCTCAGAGAATCCTTGTGCACTGTGGTTAAGGAATCACTGACCTGGAATATCAGAAGTTTGTGTGGGCCACCTAAAAGTCTGGGGTTTTGGACCCGGAGATAGGCATTCTTGGGAGAATTGCAGCGCAGGCTCTACTCTTGGACCAAGCACAGCAACCACAGCTGGTCCCTAGGGTTGGATCACTCATCTTGGGACAGGACTTTGCCATCAGATGTCAATTATCTTCAATCTGTTGTGAACTGCTAGCTGAAGAATTTCTCTACTTGGAAGCCCACTATGTCCCTCTCCTGCCTGTTCCCCATATTTTCCAAACCCTCTGTCCCAGCTGTCTTTTTAGCCTTATGGGGAAAGAGAGGGAGATTATGCACTTTCATTAGAATAGAGCTGAAGTATGGAATAATGCAGGAACGAGAGGAGCAGAGGTGTACTGTTTCATCAGCAACCACATGCTATCATGGCCACATTCACCTTGAGAACCCCAGAACACTCACCCATTCTCTGGGGCTCCTAGTAGATGGTGGAGGTTGGGGGGTATGCCTCCATCACCCAGCCTCTCATTCCAGTGAGCACCTTTCTTCTGACTGATGTCCCACTAAGTAATTATTAAGAATCACATTTTGACTCCTAACCTATAAGAGTTGAATAGATAGATCAAAGCAATCTGCAGTGTGCTGTAGCCATAGGAAGAAACTAAGAAAATGCCACCTTAAAATAATGAAGTTTGACTTAAATCCTGACACACACACCCACAACTGCCTGCACTTCCCAGTCCCTAACAGTCGATCTAGGAGCTGGTTACCGTAAGTGCTGGGAAATAATAGTCATCTAATCTCTTCATGGGTGGGAACTGGGTGGCCCACTAGAGCTTCCAGAACAAAGAAGTAATGTTCCCCACCTGAGTCCTGGACCAACAAGCACAGGCCCCTGCATGGGCGTGGGAGCCTTGCCTGAGCTCTTGAGCCAAATTTATATCCTTCATTGACAATGAAGCCCCTCACCCCTTCTGAGAACATGAATAGTTCACTCCTGTGTTAATGGAAGTACTGCTCTCACCCCAATGAGAGGAAAAATGTCCAGAAACATTTTTAATGGATTTTTTTTATATTTAAAACATTGCAGTGATTTTCTGCTTCCGAAAGCGACATGTTAATTAATTTTCCATATGGTAGTTTTCCGTTATGATTGTTAGTGGCTTGGCAATTTTTAATATTAAATTCCAAATGGTAAGCAGAATTTTGTCCAGTTTCAATCCATAAGCTCAGTTAGGTTTTAGAGAGGGAGTCATTATTTTTCTCTTTATTCATATCACAATGGCATCTCTCTGTCCCCAATCTCACAGTTGTCTCATCTTTTCATATGTGGCTTCAGGTTCATAAAAAACCTAGGGTGTGAACACAAAGGCACCCTCATGGACATGTTGTCCCCATGGTTCAGACTCAGGCATTGAGTTTCCCAAGTTACCTTTTTTAATTCCAGAAACATTCTGTGCATCAGCGTTGCCAGGGTATAGGCAGCCAGGACCAGGATAGAAACCTTTTTTCCATGCACAGGATGGTCATGCAAGCAGGCCTACTTCCCTGCCCCAAAACACACAACTTAAAAATTCAAAATGCCTTTCTAAAAATATACAGGAGGAATCCTACAAAAATTATTTAGTATTGCTTGTTCCCCCCACACTCCTGTGGGTGTTATTCACAGCAGAAGAAATTACATTTGTGTACTTACTAGAAACAATGAAGATGACCATTAGAATGGTCTTAGCTCCGGAATAATCCAATATAGATGAAGTCTAATGTGAAAGCCTGAAACAATCTGCAACCCCTCCTCGTGAGAATCGTGACTTCATTGTAACAGTGAGTGATATACATGTCAGCCTGAATGGCTACCTAACATAAATGGTAAATGAAAACCACTCTTTTGAGATGCCATTTTTATGTAACTCTTCACTTTTGTGACTTTTTTCTTTCTTACTTGTCTCTGTAAATTAAACTATTTTTAACTTGAGGGCTGAGGCAAAATGATGCTTTTTTGAAGTCTTTTTTATATTTATCACCTTGGGCAAATATACATGCCATAATACATCAACCTGTTGATGCCAGGTTATTTTATTACTATTACTGTTTTAACAAGAATTACTTCACAAAAACATTCCTAACATACTTCTGTAAGCCAGAGCTCCTGCCACATTGAAGGGATCTGCAAACTCTAACTGGCTATACAGGTCCAAGCTCTCACCTGTAGGAAACAGAATCCACTGAGCAGAAAGAGACTCATGAACAGATAGAGCTAGCCTCCAGAATTGTTGGGAAGGATGAAAAAGGCTCTACAATAAATTAACAGGAATAATGTCCAAATTTATACCAGAATCAGGCTCCTATGGAAGCTGCTGCCTATCTCTGATCAGGAAGCTGATGGTATAGCTGCTGTTCCAAAGCCAGGCCACCTTTTTCTGGACTGGTCAAGAAGATGTGCCCTCTCCCCAGGACCTCTGTTCAGAATTGAAGTTGCCTGTGCCTGCATCTGATCTGTAGATCCCAAATCTCATGGAACCCCAGCTGCCAAGAAATCTGGGACATGTGAACTTTAGTTTTCTAGGTCCTTCTGTGTAGGAAGGCATGTTAGAATGGGATGGAGATGGAGGTTGAAGATTCAAATCTACCCTGTGTGAAACAAAACAGTACAGGGTGGGTGGGAGGAAGGAGATGAACCAAATGGAGCAGCCCTTCAGCTGTTTGACAGCACATGGCCCCTGGTTTAGAAAGTACATATAAACCAGTTGGTGCAGAAGCTAGCACTGGTCACTAATCATTGCATCTGGTAGAAGTCTAACTAGCACAGTGCTTACATTGTTTCCTGACACCCTTCCAGGCCATTGCATAGGCAATGATGCTGGAAAGTCAGAGGATGGCTTTACCAGTGGGGTCTTCTGTCTGGAGAGGGCTTGAGACCTCTTCTACGCTGTCAAAAGATTTGGAGGTTTCTGAGTCCCTCCCTGCTCCCCTCCTCCTTCTTCCATGCCTATGTCTTTTTCTGGGTGGCTTCCACTCTGGGATGGTGGCAGCTGCCTCTATCCCAAGCTGGAGACCTCTCTGTGCCACCTCTGGGTCTGAAGTGAAATGTATAAGACCAGGCTTGTTTAATTCCATGTGTAACTTGAAAAAGTTATGTTGTGATGGCATAGCTATTTCTTTTGTGTTTTCATTGCTTATCTCTTCTTATTTAGCTTTCATAAAAAAAAAACAGATTTTAAGAATATAATGAATATATTTGAAAGAGGCAAGTAATAGCAATGATATGATTACATTTTTACTATGCTCATCCATCTGTTATACATATATAACCATACTGTGGGCTAGGTTTAATTATTCTCAATTTACAGATGGAGAAACTAAATTCAGATAGGTTAAGTTACTTGTTTAAAGTAACACAGCAACTCCAGAATCCAACTCTGGTCTTGTGATTTGGGGGTAGGAGGTTCTTTTTCTACATATCTTATTCTTTTAGTGTAAAGATATGAACAAGGAACTTCTGGCCAAGATGAAGGCATAGGTAGATACACTTTGCCTCCTCACATGATCAAAACAAGAACAACAACAAATTTAAAAACAAATAGTAACCAGAACTGCCAGAAAATCGAACTGTATGGAAGTCTGACAACCAAAGAGTTAAAGAAGAAACATTCATTCAGACCGGTAGGAGGGGACAAGATGGGTAGTGGGGTGGAGAGAACAAGAGTCAAGGTGGTGGCTGGAGGACTGGGGGAAACCAAGACTGTGGCTGGTGGACCAGGCGGTCCCACAATTGTGGGCAGATAAACCGGGAGAAACAACTGGGGAGCAAGACAGACTGCACAATCCAGGGTCCCAGCATGGTGAAATAAACCCTTTAACCTCTAACTGAAAAAACCTGTGGGGGTTGCAGTGGTGGGAGAAACTCCAAGCCTCACAAGAGAGTTCATTGGAGAGACCCACAGGGTCCTAGAATGTACACAAACCCACCTACCCGGGAATAAACACCAAAAGGGCTCGATTTGCTTGTGGGTAGTGGAGGAAGTGAATGAAAGCCAGCTGAGAGCCCAGCAAGCAGCATTGTTCCCTCTCAGACCCATCCCCCACATACAGTGCCGCAGTGCGCCGATGTGGGTTGCCCCACCCTGGTGAATACCTAAGGCTATGCCCCTTACAATGTAACAGGTGTGCTGATACAAATAAATATGGCCCAAATGAAAGAACAGATCAAAGCTCAAAAAATAAAACTAAATGATGAAGAGATAGCCAACCTATCAGATGCAGAGTTCAAAACACTAGTAATTAGGATGCTCACAGAAATGGTTGAGTATGGTCACAGAATAAAGGAAAAAGTGAAGGCTATGCAAAGTGAAATAAGGAAAAATATACAGGGAACCAACAGTGAAGGGAAGGAAATGGGACGTAAATCAATGATTTGGAGCAGGAGAAAGAAATTCTGATTGAATGGTTAAACATTCAACCAGAACAGAATGAAGAAATCAGAATTCAAAAAAATGAGGAGAGGCTTAGGAACCTCTGGGAAAACTTTAAACATTCCAACATTTGAATCATTGGAGTGCCAGAAAGAGAAAAGAGCAAGCAAGAAATGGGAAACTTACTTGAAAAAATAATGGAAAACTTCCCCAATCTGGCAAAGGAAGTAGACTTCCAAAGAAGTCCAGGAAGCTCAGAGAGTCCCAAAGAAGTTGGACCCAAGGAAACACACACCAATGCACATTATAATTACATTAGCCAAGATTAAAGATAGGGAGAGAATCTTAAAAGCAGCAAGAGAAAAGGAGACAGTTACCTACAAAGGAGTGCCCATAAGGCTATCAGCTGATTTCTCAAAAGAAACAATGCAGGGAAGAAGGGGTTGAAAAGATGTATTCCAAGTCATGAAAGGCAAGGAACTACATCCAAGAGTACTGTATCCAGCAAAGCTATCATTTAGAATGGAAGGGCAGATAAAGTGCTTCTCAGATGAGGTCAAGTTAAAGGAGTTCATCATCACCAAGCCCTTATTATATGAAATGTTAAAGAGACTTATCAAAGAAAAAGAAGATAAAAATATGAACAGCATAATGACAACAAACTCACAACTATCAACAACTGAATCTAAAAAAACAAAAACGAAATAAGCAAACAAGTAGAATAGGAACATAATCACAGAAATAGAGATCACATAGAGGGTCGTCTGCAGGGAGGGGGAAGGAGGAGAATGGGGGAAAAGGTACAGGAAATATGAAGTATAAATTGTAGGTGCAAAATAGACAGGGGGAGGTTAAGAATAGTATGGGAAATGGAGAAGCCAAAGAACTTATATGTATGACCCATGGATATGAACTAAGTGGGGGGGATGCTGGAGTGAGGGGGGATACAAAGTGAAGGGGAATAAAGGGGAGAAAAAAATGAGACAACTGTAATAGCATGTGTGCATGTGTCTATGTGAAGAGCTTGTGCATATTTTACAAATTTCACATAAATGCATGTGTTAACCTAATTATAGTGCATGACAGGTAAGATGTTGCTTTTTTCAATATAGATGTTACAACTCAGCCAGTTATATATTGTTATATCCTCTTGTTCTACGTTAACTAAGCCAGGGTAGGGGGAACAATATGTCAAGACTGTACACATGCTTTTTATTTTCCACATGGGGCAAGATGGCTGTAATTTGTTGCTCCAGGGAGCTAGGATATGCTCCCAGGCTCATGATAAGGTCAGATACTAGGAAGCATCTGTGTGGAAAAACAAACAGTTCCTAACTTTGCCTCACAAACCCTCACCCTGGGCAGGCTCTTCTATTTGTCAGCTCATGGTGTGTGGGTGAATGAAATAAAGGGGACTGTGTGGCCTGCTCAAGGTTCTTTAGTGAGTGAGTGGCCCCTGGTGGATCTAGCTGGTCATGTCTAGACAGAGCTTGTAGGGTGAGGGAGGAACTTTCTGTGTTGTAGTCCTCAGGGGATGGACTTCGGCCAGTGGCAAAATTTCCAAAGACATATGGTCCCTGAAGAAAGGGATAAGAGTGAGAAGAGAAGGCTTGGCAGGCATAGTGAGGCTTTGGAATAAGGAGGTGAGGAAACTGACTCCTGTGTAAACTTCACTCACCGTGCTGGCCCTGCATCACACCCACAGCAAAATACTCTTGTTTTGGGGGAGCTTCTGCTAACAGATGGATAACAGGAATGATAATAAATAACAACTGACACATATATAGCATGCTACACCCACACAGCATTTTTCAACTTTGGTATCTGGTTGGATTTGCACAGTTTCTGGGGGCAGAAAGAGCAGCCAATGATTCTTTTCTGAAGAGACAATCTCTAAGGCTCAGAAAAGTTAGATTCAAACCTATTCCTTCTGCTCTGTATTTTGTCATGATTTCAAACCAGAAGTAGATTGTATTAATGGGAAGGAGAGGAAAACAGTGTAGGTGAGGCACAGGGATTTTCCCCCAACAATTACTAAGAGTTCCTTCTCGCTCACCTGCAACCTTTCTCAGCACACAGCACGTCTTCTTGGCCCACTCACTGCATGTGAGGCCAGCACCAGGTGGCTTCCCTGCATCAGGTTCTCCCCATTCTTCTACAAGGATTCTCCACTGACTTTCTGCTCTCCCCTTGTCCTCTGTGTGAGCTATTTGAGCAAGTTTTGGCTCTGTGCTATGAGGTGAGGATGAATCACACATAGGCCCTGGGGGCCAGGGGAGGAGGTAAAAGGGAAGCTCACTACAGCACCATGCTTGTGCAGAATGCTGTTTCTTGGTACCAGGGCAGGTCCTGACCGCTAATGAAAATCACAGATGAAGGTGACTCTATATGCCCACCACCAAGAAAAGGTGGCACAAGAGATTCTGATTATTATTCTCATCTGTGCTGTAAATATCCAGGGGAATATTGTGGTTGTCAAATCCTTGACACTCCAAGGTGCAAGGAAAAATTGGACAATTGTCAGAAAAATGGCATGTATTGGGCTGAGTCTGAAAAGTCAAGTGGGATTTGAAGAGATAGGGTGAAATGTGTTGAAGTATTTAAAGACCTTCATGTTATATTTTAGGTTTAGAGATTTAGAAAACATCAACTGTGTTAGTTTTCTACATCTGCCATAATAAATTACCACAGACTGGGTGGCTGAAAACAACATAAATATATTGTCGAAGAGTTCTGGAGGCCAGAAGGCCCAAGTCAAGGTGTCAGTAGGTCCATGGACCCTCTGATGACTCTGGTGGGGGATCCTTCCTAGCTTCCAGTGGTTGCCAGTGGTTCTTGGAGTGTTTTTCCTATAGAAGTATTGCTACAATGCCTACCTTTGTTGTCTCATAGCATTTTCCCTGTGTGTGTCTCTCTATTTTATTTTATAAAGTCAACAGTCACTGGATTAGCCACCACACCCCCGCCCCGCTAATCCAGTGTGTCCTCATTTTAACCTGATTACATCTTCAAAGACTTTCTTTCCAAATAAGTTCATATTCACATATTCATATTAGGACTTTACTATATCTTTTGTGGGGGGAAGTTCAACCCACAACAACAGCAAAAAGCCTTTACTGGTGTTGAACTAGAGTGAAGAGAGCCAAGAAGCAAATGTTGGGCATCATACTAGAGATTTTAGTGACTAAAAGGTATTATCCCAAGTTAAGAAAAATTCACTAAGTTCGTTTTTAACTCAGGTATGGGTGAAGAAACAATTAACCTCTAAATTCATACATATGTTTTGTGACTTTTCATGGCTACCAAAAGCATTTTTCATGAATCTTAACATCTGTGGCAATATAATTAATAATTCAGCTGGGTAAATGTAGTCTGGTAAAAAGCAACTCACTAGCAAGACAGTCCTTACCATTTGACATTGAATGAAGAAAAACCCCTACAATCTATCAATCATGATGGTAAACAGAGCACTTCATCTGATTTAAAGTCAGATGAAAGTTTGTGTTGCAAACTTCTGACTTAGCTAAACAAAGCTCTTTAATTCACTAGGTCATACATTCAGCTTCCTTAAAAGTAAGGTAAAGAAACTTTAGAGCAGAGCATCCAAATAAAGTGCTTTTCAGTTTAAGTGACTTATTTTATAATTTCCCTTTAATTCTAAGTTAATTGACTTCTTTAATGGAGATTCATATTTCTGATTTCATATTTTCCTTTTTGAAAAGGGGAATCTAAATTTGTCTGCACTTGTGGGTGGAATTCCTTTAACAGAACAGAATGATGAAAGACCAGGAGTTGTATTCTGGAAACAATGGTTAAAAGCAAGGACTTGGCAGAAGACTGGCTGTGAGGACAAGGAGTGGGACAAAGTGATGCCATTCTTTGGATCCATAGAATATGGGTGCTCAGTGGACATTTGGTGAGTAAATGAACCATAATGGAGAGAATGCAAGTGCTCTTACTAGAAACGAAGACAGGAGAAATTGACCAGAACAGGAAGTGGGTAGAAGAAGGAAGCTTCATTTTGGAGACAGTAATCTTAAGTCTCCAGAAAGAGGGCTGTAGGAGATAGAAAAGCAAAACTGGGGCTTAGCAATGAGGTCAGGGTGGAATATGAGTTTAGGAAGCAGTCATATGGAAATAATAGTTGAAATAATGGGATCTGATGAAATTACTGATGGAGATTGTAGGCAGGGAGCAAAAGAAGTGGGTTGAGCACAGAATGCTGCAAATTGTCCACAGTGAGGGGATGGTGGGAGAAGAGGAGCCAGAGGGAAAAAAATGAGGTAAAGCAGTGAGAAGGTTGGTTTCTGAGCTAGACTTTGGTCAGTGGCAGGAGAGCTGAGCTTGTCCAAGTCAGAAACCAGATACAGCGACCAGTAAAGTACAATGGCCTGGAGGTGGACCCAGCTGCAGAAAGGTCATAGAGGGTGGGGATGGAAGAGCAGAAGATATTCACTATCCCGCAGGGGTTTTTTTATTTTTTTATTTTATTTTAATTGTTGTTCAAGTACAGTTTTCTGTCCTTTAGCCCCAACCCAGCCCACCCCCTAGCCCTCCCCACCTCGCTCCATCTCCACCCCACCTTGTTATCGTCCATGTGTCCTTTATACTAGTTCCTTGAAACCCTTCCCCCTTTCCCCTGAAATTGCCTCCCCTCTCCCCTCTGGTCACTATCAACCTGTTCTCAATTTCAGTGTCTTTGGTTATATTTTGCTTGCTTGTTTGTTTTGTTGATTAGGTTACTGCTAAAGGTGAGATCACATGGTATTTGTCTTTCACTGCCTGGGTTATTTTGCTTAGCATAATGCTTCCCAGTTCCATCCATGCTGTCACAAAGGGTAGGAGCTCCTTCTTTCTTTCTGCTGCATAGAATTCCACTGTGTAAATGTACCATAATTTTCTGATCCATTCATTTACTGATGGGCACCTAGGTTGCTTCCAGCGGTTGGCTATTGTAAATTACGCTGCTATGAACATTGGGGTACCTAGGTTCTCTTGGATTGGTGTTTCAGGGTTCTTAGGATATAATTATAACAGTGGAATTGCTGGATCAAAAGGCAGATCCATTTTTACTTTTCCAAGGAAATTCCATACTGTTTTCCATAGTGGTTATACCAGTCTGCAATCCCACAAACAATGCACTATGGATCCCTTTTCTCCACAACCTCTCCAACACTTGTTGTTTGTTGCTTTGTTTATGATGGCCATTCTGACTGGTGTAAAGTGGTATCTGATTGTGGTTTTAATTTGCATCTTTCTGATAGCTAGTGATATTGAGCATCTTTTCATGTGTCTCTGTATGTCCTCCTTGGAGAAGTGTCTGTTCAAATCCTTTGCCAATTTTTTAATTGGGTTGTTTGTCTTCTAGACTGGAGTCATGTGAGTTCAGTATATATTTTGCAGATCAAATCCTTGTGTGAGGTATCGTTGGCAAATATATTTTCCCATATGGTTGGTTCTCTTTTTATTTTAATACTGTTTTCTTTAGACATGGAGAAGCTTTTTATTTTGATGAGATCCCATTTGTTTATTCTTTCCTTTATGTCCCTTTCTCTAGAGAACATATCAGTGAAAATATTACTGCATGAAATATCTGAGATTTTCCTGCCTATGTTCTCCTCTAGGACTTTAATGGTGTCACAACTTATATTTAAGTCTTTTATCCACCTTGAATTTATTTTTGTATGTGGTGTAAGTTGGTGACCGAGTTTCATTTTTTTGCATGTAGCTGTCCAGCTCTCCCAAAAACATTTATTGAAGAGGCTATTTTTACTCCATTTTATGTTGCTGCCCCCATTGTCGAATTGGCCATAGAGACTTCAGTTTATTTCTGGGCTCTGTATTCTGTTCCATTGGTCTATGTGCCCATTTTTATGCCAGTACCAGACTGTTTTGATTACAGTGGCCTTGTAATACAGTTTGATATCAGGTATTGTGATCCCTCCTACTTTGCTTTGCTTTCTCAAAATTGCAGCAGGTATTTGGGGTCATTTATAATTCCATATAAATCTTTGAAGTGTTTGTTGTATGTCTGTGAAATATGCCATTGGTACTTTAATAGGGATGTATTGAATCTGTCAATTGCTTTGGGTAGTATGGACATTTTGATGATGTTAATTCTTCTGATCCATGAACGCAATATATGTTTCCATTTGTTTGTGTCTTTCTTAATTTATGTTTTCAGTGTTGTATAGTTTTATGAGTACAGGTCTTTTACCTCTTTGGTTAGGTTTATTCCTAGGTATTTTATTTTTGTTGTTGCTATATCAAATGGTTTTTTTTTTTTTTTTTTTAGATTTCTGCTTCTGATGTTTTGTTGTTGGTACACAAAAATGCCTTTGATTTCTGGATATCGACTTTGTATCCTGCTGTGTTGCCAAATTCATTTATTAGGTTGAGCACTTTTTGAGTGGAGTTTATAGGATTTTCTATGCATACTATCATGTCATCTGCAAACACTGACAGTTTTATTTCCTCCTTTCTGATTTGGATACCTTTTATTTCCTTTTCTTGTCTGATTGTTGTGGCTAAAGCTTCCAATATTATGTTTAATCGAAGTGGTGAAAGTGGACAACCTTGTCTTGTTCCTGATCTTAGGGGGAAAGCTTTTAGTTTTTGTCCATTGAATATGATGTTGGCTGTAGGTCTCTCGTAAATGGCCTTTATTA
>PVKM010020252.1:0-23515 GCA_004027735.1 Carollia perspicillata | reverse complement strand
TCCCTTGCTCTCCCTCTTCTCCTATTGGTACTCCTATGATACAGATGTTAGTACATTTCATCTGTTCCCAAAGGTCTGTTAAACTCTCCTCATTTTAACTTTTTCTTTTCGCTTCTCTGGGCAAGTGTTTTCTGCTACTTTGTCTTCTAAATTGCTGATTTGATCCTCTGTTTCATCTAACCTACTCTTCATTCCTTCCAGCATAATCTTCGTTTTAGATATAATATTTATTTTTCCTTTGTTTTTTATGATTTCTATGTTCTTTTCATACTATTCTAGTTCTCATGATGTTCCTTTAGCATTCTTATAACCATTTCTTTGTATTCTGTCTGATAAGTTGCTAGTCTCAATTTCATTTAGCTCTTTTCCTAGAGATTTCTCCTGTTTTTTCATTTAGGGCATGTTTCCTTGTCTCCCAATTTTGGCTGCCTCTTTGTATTTGTTTCTATGTATTGGGTAGATCTGCTATGACTCCTAGTCTTGGAAGGGTAGCCTTATGCAGGAGGTGTCCTGTGGGGCTGACCCAGTGGTTCAGTGTCCTTGATCACCTAAGCTGAGTGCTCTAAGAATGTCCCCTGTGTGGGTCATGTGGGTCCTCCTATTGTAATTGAGTCTTGATTGCTATTGGCCCATTCATGTGTTGGGTCAACCCCATGCTGACTTTAAGGATCAACCTTGACTACAGTGTATGAGCTTCTGTGCAGGTGTCCACACAGTGTGGAATTTGCCTCAGCAGGGTCTGTTGCCTGACAAGATCTCCCTTTGGATATGCCACTTATGAAGCTAATTGGATCCTGCTCTGATGTTGTCTGAAGCTGGACTCTGGGGATGTTGGTTCTGGGGACTCTTGGAAGGGACCCTGGTGCAGACCAAAGTTAGTCACTGCTTTTGACTGGTCCTGGACAACCTGTCCAGGTTGCTTTGGAGCTACAGGGTGATCCACTGTTTGTGGCTGCTCCTGCTGAGCCTGGGTATATGTGGGAAGGGCCAAGCTGTGCACCACAGGTGGCTTTTACCAGCACCAGGCCTGGAGGCAAGTCAGCAAAGTTCTCAAGGAACCCCAAGGTCTGCTTCTGCCTGCCTCCACCTGCCAGCTGCCTGTTAAGCTCAGTCACTGAGCCACTGGAGGCACTTGAGTTGCATGAGGTAGGTTTTCAGTGAGTCACCAGGTGGGAGCAAGTGTTGTTAACTAGATCAATGCAGGTTCAAACTCAGTGCCAGTGTTGAGTCTGAGTTCACTCAGCAAATGTCCCAGTGTATATAAAGTCTGCTTGCCATATTCTGGGTGCTCACATACCTCTGCGGTGTGGAGGGGTCCTAGGAAGTTGTCAGGGTGAGGCCAGTAGAGTTTGTCAGGCCCCAACAGACCAAGATTTGGCCATGTGGAGGGAAAGCTCTGCATTGGTCAGGCATGGGAGGGAAAAATGTCACCCGTCTTAGAGCCACACTATTCAGCCTGTCCCAGATTCTTCCCAGAGTCTAATCTCAGCATGATGGGTCCATGGACATTTGAGAGGGTGGGGCTAGTGGATATTCCATGAGGGGGTCAGTGCTGGTCAGGCTTTGGAGAAGGTGGGAGGAGTGGTCCTTGCTCCAGGGCTACGCAACTCTGTCCTAGATCCTGCCCAGATGTCAGCAGGGTGAAGCATCCAGGAGCCTGGAGAGAAGAGTTAGTGGATTTGCCATGGTGGGAGCACCAGTCAGATTCATGGGAAAGTGGGGGGAGGAGCTTCCACTCCACAGCCATACAACTCAGTCACAGACACCCCAAGTTTGCCCAGACCTCTACACCTTGGCCCAAGCAACTGTCTCCTCAACAGGGTGCAAACTCTGCAGGGTGGGACAACAAGGAGCCCAGAGGGTGGGGCTATTACATTCCCTCAGGCTGTTGCCATAAAGAAGAGAGTGTCCCACCCAAGCAAGATGGCATCTGTGTTGTGGGAGAAGAACTCAGCTCGAGGATCCTGGCAGCTGTCCCTTCAACTCTCTCCCCAGAGCCAGAAACTTCAATCTCTCCTGACATGACTCTAGTCTGCTCTGCTCTCCCTCTGCCAGTATTCAGGGTGAATGGCTATGAATAAGATTTTGTGCATTGGCCCTGTAAAAGGACTCTTGTGTCTCTAGCAGACTCCCGTCTCTCCCTAGTGGATAGAAACCCTGCTGCTTTTCAGAGCCAGATAATGATGCAGGCACCTCTTCCTGGCTCTGGTGCTCTAGGCTGGAGAGCCTGGCTAAGGGGTAAGACCGCACACTTTTTAGGGAGAACCTTTGCTGTTGAAGTATCCCTCTGGAACCTCAGCCACAGCATGTGGGATTGGGGCCAGCCATTTTGAAGTCTCTGTCTTTCCTACCAGTCTCAATGTGACTACTATAAATCCTTGGTTATAAGACTTCTCTTCAGCTAGTCTTCAGTTGGTTATTCAGAGTAATTGTTCTATATTTTAGTTTTAATTCCAGTTTGGTCCTGGGAGGAGGTGTGTGGAACCTCTACCTACTCCACTGCCATCTTCGGTCTCTTAAAAATGTTTAATACCTAAGCAACAAAACAAACAAGCAAGCAAAATATAACCAAAGACATTGAAATAGAAAATGGGATGAAAGTAACCTGAGGGAAGAGGGGAGGGAATTTCAGGGGAAAAAGGGAGGGTATTACAGGAACAAGCATAAAGGACACATGGACAAAAACTAAGGGGGGAGGAAATGGGAGGGAGGTGGGGAGCACTGGGGAGGGGTGGACTGGGACGGGAGTAAAAGACAGAAAAATGTACTTGAATAACAATTTAAAAAAATGCTTAATACCAGTAACTCCCAAAGTGTGATTAGTGAAACCATAGTCTTTCCGGCTGCCTGGAGGAAAAAGTGTTTTGTTGTTAAGCACTGGCAAATTATTTTCTTTTTCCTACAGAATTTTGAAATTACAAGTTCAACTTTGTTAGTGGTTCTATAGCTATTTAAATTATCTATTTCCTATTGAGTATGGTAATTTGTGTTTTTGAGGAATCGGTCCATTTCATGTAAGTTGCCAAATTTGTGTGTAGAATGTTCTTAGTATTTCCTTATTATCATTTTGATGTCTACAGGGTGCATACTGATGTCACCTGTTTCATTCCTGATATTAGTAATTTGTGTCTTTGTTAGTCTTGTTAGAGAGTTATCAATTTTATTGATCTTTCCAAAGATCCAACTCTTTGCTTCATTGTTTTTCTCTATTTTTTTTAGTTTTCAGTTGCATTGCTCTTTGCTCTTGTCTCTATTATTTCCTTCTTTTTGCTTTCTGTGGGTTTATATGCTCTTCGTTTTTTAAGCTCTTGAGGTGGTAGCTTTGGTTATTGATTTAAGACTTTCTCCCTATTTATGGAAGCTATAAATTCTCTCAGTGCTGTTTTAGCTCTGTTCCACGCATTTGATATATTGCATTTTCATTTTCATCCAGTTCAAAGTATTTTTAAATTTCATTTGAAACTTTAGAAATTTTTGAGATTTTCTTTATGTTTCAAGTTATAGTACATCTTTGTATATGTTCTGTGGGCACCTGAAAATAATATAATCTTTTATTGGTTGAAACATTTTATACATGTTTACTAAATCCTGTTTGTCAATGGGGTTGAGTGTTTCTACATGTTCTGATTTTCCATCTGTTTTATCATTGTTGCAAGAGGGGTGTTGATCAGCAACTATTTGTTTTTGCTTTTATTTTCAGTTCTGTCAGTTTCTGCTTCTGGTGTTTGCTGTATACGTACTTAACAATGCTATATCTCCTTGGTGAATTGACTTTTTTATCATTATGTAATGTCTCCCTCCATCTCTGGCAATTTTCTTTGTTCTGATGTCTATTTTATCTGTTATTAGTATAGCCACTTTTGCTTCCGTTTGATTGAAATTTGCATAATAATTTTTTTCTAGGTATTACTGGAACAACTAATGAAAAGAAGGTATTCAGAGAGACACACATCAAAATGCTACAGATGAAAATGACATTGTTAAAAATTCTCAAATACTTCACAGTAAGGCAAGAAAAACAGAAATGAAAGGCAGGGAACAGAAAACAAATTAAAATGGCAGTTTTAAGTCTAAATATATCAATAATTATATTGTTTATGTTCTAAATGCAACAATTAAAGACAGATTGGATTAAAAATCATGAACCAGTTATATGTTGTCTACAAAACAATATACACATAGATTAAAGTAAGAGAATGGAAAAACATTTTCAGTTTTCACTCTGGGCACAGGTGTGGCTGGTCACGGGCAGGTAAGCTTCCTGAATGTGAGTGCTGATCTCCGCTGTCTTGATTAGGCCCAGTCACCGTGACTTCCCACATGACTTCAGTGCTCACATCCTCTTTGCTGTGCTGGGAGATCTGTTATCCCTCAGCCATTTGGTGATTCTGTCCATTTCTGGAGCTTGGATTCATGTCACTGAAACCCCCTGATAGAATGTTCCCAATTCTAAGTAAGTCACTCAAGAAAAGTCTCCTGGGCACTTCAGCATCTTGAAAGCCAGGCTCTGCTCTCTCCTCGCACTAATTTCAGTCCCCTTAGGGTCAAAGTTTGCTGTTTCTCACAGGTGGCTTTCATCAAATCCTTCTTATTTGTCTCGAGCAACTTCCTCACCTGCCCACCACCCTGTCTTCTGGGACAGCCTGAAGTGAAATCTGCCCCCTACAGCTGTGCATGGAGGAAATGGGGGCAGAGTGTTCAGGAAGGGATGCCCTCCACGTGTCCTGTGCCAGGTTGCAGGGCCAGGGATACAGAATGTGTGCCGTCCATGCTCAGGGAAGCTCACTGCTTTTCCGAACACTGGGATTCCTCTTCCCTTGCTAGTTCTGCACCTAGTTATTCATTCTGACGCTGATAAAGACGTGTCAAGGGCAGAGTATGTGTAATGGTCTCGCATATGCTGTCATCCACCCTTGTAATTGTTTGCTCCTCTTAGGTGACCAGGCACAGGTGGTGCTTGCACCTGATGACATTTGGCCTGGAAAGACACCGCTCCATTTCCCCTGCCAGAATAGCTTTCTGAAGGAGATGGATGAAGTGCAGACTCGGCAGAGCAGAAATCCCCATGCTTTTCTCTTCCTAATTCCCCACCACCCCTCTCACTCTCTGTCCCTGGCCCCTGGCCTAGACACCAAGCTTTCAAAACAATTCTAGAGCAACTATTAGCTAATGATGGCTTCTGCTGAGTTCCCGCTCAGAGATTTTGACATTAACCTCTAGATCAGGGAAGTCTTCCACGCTACAGGAGGCAATATTGAACCCTGTAACTTCAAGGTGGCGGGAAGTGTGCCCAGCACAACAAGAATGGAAGCTCCTGAGCACCTCCTCCCATGGAGAGGCAGCTGTCTGGGTCCCCTGCACCGGCAGCCAGTCCTCAAGGCATGCATCAGTGCACCTGAAACACTCTATAAATGGAAAATTCAGAACATAGCTTCTCACCCTGACCCCACCAGCAAGCAGTGGAGCCAGCAGTGTTGGTGAGTTTGATTTCCTGCAGAGACAAGAGACTTAGTTCAAATGCTACCTCCTCGGCAAGGCTGCTCTAAACACAGACTGCGCTGGGCACCCCAGAAGAGTGCTCTGCTAGCAACCGACCTTCCCTCCCTCCTAGCACTTAGCCCTGTCTGATGTGCTTACTTATTGGGGTGCAATGAAGTACCTGTTTTACCTGTTATTTGGGAAGCCACCTGAAGGTAAGGGTCCGGTCTTACTGATATTAGCACCCTGGTGCCTAGCACAGTACCTGGCACATAGTAAGTGCTCATAAATGTTCCCAGAGAGGCACTGTGGCAGCTACGTACAGACACCAAAACAACTCTTCTGTTGACTTCTGATGGAGCCTGAAATTCTACCATTAGATATCTATTCCTTTGACTTAAAAAGTTAGTCTTATGCACCCAAGATTCCTTTCCAAAATAAAAGTTTCGTTGGGAGGGATAACTCTCACTGAAATTTTGGAGGGTCAGTTTGAGACGAGCCCTGCAGAACCCTGACACAGCACTGGAATTTGTGAGGAGTGAAGAGAGGGAGGCATCCAGGGTCTCAATGGCCCAGAGATGCAGGAATACGAGAAAAACATTTATTATTAAACGACCAGGTTGGAAACTGGATTTATATGTCACTTGTACCTCTTTTCTCTTATTAAGTAGAAAAAAAAAAAGAGAGAAACACATTCTTCAAGGGCTAGGTACTAGAAAAACATTTCCTGGCACATAATAGCTATTCAGCAAACATTTATGAAATGACTTATCTTAAGAACATTGTCAGCCTCACGCTCACTTCTCTCCATGTGGCTCTAGCTTGTAAGGAGCCAAGTAGGTAACTAGAAAGGAGCGCCGTGGACCCTGCCATCCTTCATAATCTGGACTAACGGAATCCACAACAGGAGTGACACTATTCATCCTGCGCTGGGTTCGGAAATGCAGTCAAACCCCCAGTGAGAACCCTCTTCTTCTGTGTGGGAGGCTGATCCCATGACCAGACCCACATGGCTGGCTGGGTGGTGGCTGCGGGCATGCACGGTGCACACACAGGATATCAGCTCCTGCCTGTTGCTCAGGGGCCCAGGACAAGCTCAAAGGCAAGGCAAGGGGCCACGTGGGGGTGCTGGGTATGAAACAGCCACTTGCAGAAAGGGCACATGACAGATCACAGTCCTCCTTGAACTTGACGGGAGGTGCTTGTAACTAAGTATTGGCTGCTAGCTTTGGTGCTTAAACTAGCTACCACCTACACAGGTTGAGAAAAGGAAGAAAGAGCAGTTAGAATGCAGGAAAGAGGGAAAAACCCCACCTCGCCCACTTGACAGGCTCAAACTGCCACTGCCAGCCGCTCACAAGGCAGGGACAGTCCCCTGCAATGCCCTGCTTTGGAGCTAGGGTTGTGTGGTGAGCACCGATGAGACTGAAGAAGCTGAGGCTTCCATTAAAGCACAAAAACAGAGAAAGACCCTGCAAGGGTATGCGGGCCATTTCTGAAATGGAACAGTGCCCCCGGGGCCTAGCAACGTGGCGGGAATGGGTGCTGAGGAGGACTGTGGAGAAGTGAAGTGGAGAAGTCTTTGTGACAACGACAGTTTAAGGAACACTAGACAACTAGCCTGTGGGGTTTTTCTAAGGGGTGGTGAATCAGTGAAGCGGTCATGTGAGAAATTCTCTTTCTCCTCAAACTCAACCATTCCCATGCGAGAGTAAAGCTGGGTTTTTTCTTGTGGAAAACCGTCATTCAAACAGGCCAGGATTCCATTTGGCTAGGAGAAGATGCCTGCTTCTGGGAAGTTGTGTTTTGTAAACTTGGAAGACTGAGGAGCTGTGGCACAGTGTTCACCGGGGGCTCTTGGTTTCAAGAAGGACTCAAGTGTGTCCAATTTCTTAGAACATCACTAGACACAGAAAGGTCTTGGTCTGGCTAAACTAGTGGCGAGGGGACCCGGGGGAGCGCGGCCTGGCACCCCGCCGTGCCCATCTGCCCAGAAGCCCCTGTTCTCCGGGCAGCATTCCACGCGGCAGCACTCCAGCCCTGCTCACTCATCGTTGGAGGCTCCTGGGGAACGCTGCAGCACCCCTCCACCTGGGCCCCGGCACCTGGCCGCTCCTTCCGCCGCTCCGCTCCGCTCCGCTCCGCTCCGCGGGGCCCTGCACGGGCCAGCAGGCAGACTGCAGACACTGAGACTGCTCTGTGTGTATCCTCCAACCACGCCCCCGGACAGTCGCCCAGGGCCAGCATTCCACCAGAGCGCCCTGGAGCCCCGTCACTCCCGCAGCAGGCACAGCCCTGCCGAAGTCAGCGAATGGGGAGCAGAGATTCGAGGTGGTGCTACTTGTTTTGCTATAAGCAGTTTGGTTCTTGATACTGTTTCTATAGTAGAAGGGCTACGATATCGGGTCCTACCACATGGGCTTTCCAGCCAGAGGCCTCAGGACCTACTGAGACCGCAGCACAGGGAATGTTCTGGGTTCTCACTCAGCGTCATTGTAGTGCAAAAGCCTAGCTCTGAGCCAACCTTGGTTTCTCCGTCCTGCTCCAGTTCTAACAGAGAGGCTGAAGCTCCTTCACCTGGCTCTTGTCTCCTGTCCAGGGAGCAGCGCTCATCAGAGAGGGTCACCTCCCCATCCCAGACCTCCTGCTCGTATTTCTAAGGGAGGCGGGAAGCCTGGCAGGCATTGGCCTCAGGAAAGTTCTTCCCCAGAAGCACCCCTGCAGGGGCTGTTGTCCACATGAACTGGACGTGGTGGCTGTCGGGTGTGTGAAAAACTCCCTGAGAATCAAAGGAGGAAGTTGATCCATTCTATTTGATTTAGAAAATGATTGTTCGGCTGTAAACTAGCACCGAGAGACCAGTCTTTCTGACAATTTCCCTTCCATAGTTTTAAAGACGAGACAGTTCTGGGAGCAGTGGGGGCAGGGAGCATCTGGGCCAAGCACTGGGAGTCTGGTAGGCAAGGCTGAGCCATTTAACTGAGTGAGGGGTTTTGGACTCGACTCAAAACTAGGCTAACCAAATGGCCTGGTTTGCCGACAGTCTTGGTTTATGGCCCTTATCTAAGCTTCATCTTTGGTGGTATCCCCTTTCACTGTCAAAAGAGTCCGTGTTTGGTTGCTAGTTGGCAACCACCCTATTACACAGGACAGGCGTTATGGCTAGAAGCTAATGCAGAGAGCGGCACCTAGGGCACGGGGCTTCAGGAATGTTAATCTGGAGAAGGAGAAAGGTGGCAGGTGAGGGCCGAGTTGGTTCCCTTTCAAGCACGTTTAGGGCTGCTGGCCGTGTCCGGGCACAGACCTGCAGATGTGGATGCTGGAAGGAGCTTTGGAGTAACCGACCTTACCTCTTATACCAAGAGGGGAGCTGGGCTAAAACAGAGAAGAGTGACCTGCCTAAGGCCACACACGGTTCCTGCAGAGGAAGGTCAGGAGCTGCCCTTGGGGAGTCAAGCCCAGACACTCTGTTCTGGGACTGAGGAAAAGGGATGATGGCGAAAGACACTGTGCAGGACAGACAGATGACGTGGACCTGCAGTGGCAGCCCCAGGACAAGGGGCAGTCCCATGGCTCTGTGGCTGAGCAGGAAGGACAGAGGCAGCGGGAGGGGGCTGAGACCTGCCGAGCTTGATTGGACGTGGGACCGAAGCTTAGGTCTGGAGTTGCGACGGAGTGGTGTGTGGAGCCAAATGGATTCTGTGGGGCTGTTACAGTAAGGGACGGGAGAGACTCACTGACAATGTGAACAGGCGAAGAAACAGGGAAATGTGGAGATGAGAAGTAAATGGCGTTGAATAACTAATTTATCAAACCTGAATCTTCTGTAGGGTTCAAATAGCAGCGGGCTCTCACTGAAAGGTAAACCCTGAGGACAGCCGTCTCGCCCTTCAGCACCTCTGTCCGAGCCCCTTCACAGGGCTGCGGGTGGGAGAGTCCAGAGTTGATAACAGCCTTGACCTCTACGTGGAGACGGGTAAACCAAGTCATGGAGAAGCAAGCTCTCTCCTGTCCATGGCATCTCCACAACCAGGTGTCATTGCCAGTGAGCTGAGAGGGACTCCACGCTGGCAGCCACAACAGTGCACCTGTGGTTTCATCACCGTCGTACTGCTGGTGTGACTCTGGTGTGGTGGGAGTGGGGTGAATACGGTTACCTGTGTGGAGGTCCTGGGGAGAAAACAACCTGAGGGTCCCGAGAGCCTCGGGTCCCAGCTCCACCACCTACGAACTCCAGGTGTGATGATACAGACACTTCTCTCCTTCCCTGCTGTCCCTGGTCATCAGATGAAGGCTCCTACCTCTGCCATCTCCAAAGTCTCAGACTGTGAGTCTGGTTTTCCAGGGGTATCTGACCTCGACTCAGCAGGAGGCACAGCTTCGTGTTCACCTTTTGCAGTTTCTCTGCAGGCCACATACAGTGCACCTCACAGGTCAGAACGAAAGCCCGTCCTCGGGCCTCAGTTACCTCTAACGATGTAAGGATCAATAGAGTACATGCCAAATACCATTTCTGAAAACATCATATTTGATCCAGAGCAGCATTGTTTGCCTGCAACTGCTTTCCACCCAATGAGGCACCAATTTAAATGTGCCTGCGGATAATCGCAAAGTGAATAGCTCACCTGAGCAGACACACATGCAGCTGCAGGCTGATTGTAGCCACAGTGCTGTCCTGACACCCTGGACGCGTTGTCCCACAGAACAGCTACAGGAATCCGCACAGCACTGTCACACCCACACAGCACTCTCCGACATGTGACATTAAAACCCTCGATCTCCTGAAAAAAAAAAAATCACAAAATAGTTTCAGTATCTGTGAACTGTGCACACATTTTTGCTCAGTGAAACTGCTTTGATGATGCCTGTTCAAATATATCTGCAAATATTGAGAAAACACCCACAGACACTGTCCTCGTCTGCCACAGTCTCACAGTCTGCAAAAACCAACACAGGGAACACGAACACGGATTGTCACTGCAGACAAGCACATTCTAGACAGTTAGACACAAGCCTGGAGGGCTGGTCCTGATGCTAGCCCCAACTCTGCCCTTTCTACCCAACACGGCCTCTGAGATGCCCGCGCACCCTCCCTGTGGGCTCACAAGCTGTCCCAGCAGCACACGGGCGTGCGCTCAGCACCCACGAGCGCAGTGAAGACAGGAAAATGGGGGACAGATGGGTAGCAGGAGAAGGACAAGAGAGAAGCAAGAAAGGGCAGATGGCAGGAGACAATGCTGGACAGAGCAGGAGGAAGGACACCAAGGGCTCTGTGTCCCTTCCACCTTGAGTACTGACAGGGCAACAAGGTGAGCGTCCGGGGCTCAACTGCTCCTTCAAAGCCTCTGAAATAATGCTGTACCTGGCTAAGAGATCCCGGGGAAGCAGAGCTAAGTGTTGAAACTCTCCAAATACCAAGAAGAGCTTATGTGCCTCAATTTGTGCCATTCAAAGTTGGTGTCTTATACCAGGTCTCCCAGATAAACCGAACAGATTTGGTATTAGCACTTCTGCATTATAAGATTAACATCACTGAAAGCAAGAAAAAAAAAGACATACCAGAAATATCACATCTTAAGCAAATGAGCTGAAAATCCCTTAGAGTGACACCCTATTTTTTCCACTCATTTCTAAAGTCAGAGGACACCTGGCATGGTGTTTAGGTAAAGAAACGGAATTCCTGGTACACATGGTTTCCTGAGGGCACAGGAAATAAAGTGACCACGGAAATGTATATGCCTCTAGGCCAAGCTGAGTACAGTTTCTAGGTAAAAACAGGAGTCTTAGCCATGAATGAAAGCATGTGTGTGCCTTTGTGATTTGTTGGTAGGCACCATTTTCTGCCTCAAAGACAAAGTTTAACTTAAATGTATGGTGGTTGCTGGCCAGGTTTCCACACTTTGGCTCACTTGTACGTACAGCCGAAATGTAGGTTATATCCCACCTGTGCTTCTTGGTCATTCAGAAGGAAATACAACCACTGTTACCAAGAGAAAAAGAAGTTTGCCTTCCACTCGGAGTCAAGGAATCTGTGACCTAAGATGCCCTTTCCAGTGGTGACTATGAACAGGCTCACTTGTGCAGCATTCCCTACGGTGACGAAAAGCGAGGCTGTGTCAGACACTGAACGCAGGGAATCCTTTGTCTTAATTAACAAGTACAGTGAGAGTCGTGGAATTTGGCCGAGCCTCATAAATCTGCCGAAAGAATCAAGACTCTGTCAGAGAAGCTGAACTAGAACCAACCGAGCCCCCTGGAGAATTAATAGACTCCCTGCGAGTGGCCGACACCCACTCTCCTGTCACTTTCAAGAGCCCCACAGACACGGCTGTGCTCATTAACCAGCGACCCTCCCACCCGCCGATGACAGGTTTATCCCCGCCGAGCACAAAATTCAGAGATGATAAATTTACTCCTGCTTATAAAAATGAAGCTCTCCTCGGGGCAGTAAAAATGCTACAGCCTTTAAGGAAATTGAGGCACCACGTGATAACCTACCCTCGTTAGCAGAGCCTGGTCCTCTTGGCGGGACAATGCCTCACTGCCAGGGAGAGCTGCTCTGAAGCAACTGGGAGGAAGAAAATAGAGAGGGCCAGAGGCCACCCTCCAGCTCTGAGCACCCCTGGTACTGAAAAGAACACAGTCTGTCCTTGGTGACATGATAGGGCTCCTGCCTGTCCCCTGACTGGGACGGGGCCGGCACGCAATGTCTTCTCCACCAGATCGGCATGTGGGCATTATTATCAGCCAAGCTCCGTCCTAAACTACTGGAAAGTCCTGGGTTCAGCCACCATATGGCCCATCCTGTCCCCCAAAGGCCACAAAATATCCCCATTTCCCAAAATATCCCCATTTCCTACAATCTCCGCCTAGAGGACTGCACCTGCCTTTGTGAATCCAGCAGTGCTCAATTTCCCGTCTCAGTCTTTGACCACGATTCCCACAGCTTTACGTGCTCTCTTGGTGTGAACGTGGTATGGCCTCCAGTGTTGACCCAAACAAACTCTCATTCCCCAAATATTTAGGTCACATTTCCCCAGCCATCCTCCTAGGATGGTGAAGACAAACTCAGGAAAGCTTGCAAAAATTGCGTGTTAACAATCCATCTAAATTGGCCATGGAAGTTCTAATGATATTAACCTAGATAATTTACACAAATTATATTCCCCTTCTTCATATAAGGGACCCATTCTCCTCAAAGGCCACTCATGTGAGCACTCTTTTTTATTTTGGTCTAAATAAGCACCAGACCACGGGCTGCCTTCCTTGCACACTGTCTTGACTGTATTGTTTCACTCAAAAATGCTCCCATGTGTCCCTGCCACCCTCGGATTTAAGCCCACTTCTTTCAACAGGCACTAAGGCTTTAACATAGTCAGCCCATGTAGATGAGCCTCGTATTTGCTGACTCAAAGCTGCTGTTCATTCTTCACTTGTCATAACCCTTCACTGCTGTCTGCTGAGCACAGCCCTACCTGGAACCCAGTAGACCTGCCCATCCAATCACTCAAAGCCATTGACTGCCCAGGGTCCAGCCCAACTCCACAGGGCCCACAAAGGCAGGCAAAGCTAGCCTCAGCCTCACTCACAACTGAGGGATACCCTCAGGCCACTGTTCTGACCCCAGAATGTCTGGATGTCATGTTTACAAATGCAGATATTTTAATGAGAAGTGTATCAGCAGCAATAAATTTTCATTCATTAAGCATTGTCTGGGTCATTTCTTATGTAATGCCTATAAAATAAAACTTTTTAGACAGTTTTCATCTATGACTAAATTATGCTGCTGAATTTTAACTTTATCTTGTGCTGAGTATTTTATCCAAGTCTAAACTTTTCCTCTTTTTTAAAAAATATTTTAGCCCTGGCTGGTGTAGCTCAGTGGATTGAGTGCGGGCCTGCAAAGCAAAGGGTTGCCAGTTCGATTCCCAGTCAGGGCACATGCCGGGGTTGCAGGCCAGTTCCCAGTAGGGGACACATGAGAGGCGACCATACATTGATATTTCTCTCCCTCTCTCCTTCCCTTCCTCTCTAAAGACAAATAAATAAAATCTTTAAAAAATATTTTATTTATTTATGTATTGATTTTTAGAAAGATGGAAAGGGATGGGGGAAAGAGAGGGAGACAAACATTGATGTGACAGAGAAACATCGAGATCGGCTGTCTCTTACATGCTCCCAACCTGGGACCTGGCCCACAGCCCAGGAATTGTCCTGACTGGGAATTGAACCTGCAACCTTTCTGTTTGCAGGAGGACACCCAACTCTCTGTCAGGGCACACCTGGCAGGGCTAAACTTTTCCCCTTATCCAGTCAAAATGTGTTCAGGATCAACAGTTGGATCAACATGGCCAATGTTGCCAATGTTATGTGTATACATCCACCCAGGCACCAACTGGCTAAAGCCAATATTAATTACGTAGAATCTTAAAATTTTAAACAACAAAAAAATTTAAAAAGAGGACTTCTGGCCAAGATGGAGGCATAGGTAGATACACTTTGCCTCCTCTCACAACTAAAAGAAGGATAACAACAAATTTAAAAACAAAAAATAATCAGAACTGCTAGAAAATTGAACTGTATGGAAGTCAAACAACCAAGGAGTTACAGAAAAAACATTCATCCAGACCAGTAGGAGGGGCAGAGACAGGCAGCTGGGGTGAAGAGGACTCACAGCAAGGCAGAGACAGGAGGACCTGGGTGTCCGAGGCGGCAGCTGGCAGACTGGGTGATCCCACATTTGCACGATGATAAACCAAGAGAAACAACTGGGGAGCAAGACACACCGCATGACCCAGGGTTCCAGCATGGGGAAATAAAGCCTCAAAACCTCTGACTGAAAAAACCTGTGGGGGTTGAGGCAGAAGGAGAAACTCCTAGCCCCACAGGAAAGTTTTTTGGAGAGACCCACAGGGTCCTAGAAGGTACACAAGCCCACCCACCCAGGAATCAGCACCAGAAGGGCTAAATTTGCTTGTGGGTATCAGGGCAAGTGACTGAACGCCAGCTGAGGGCTGAGGAAGTGACATTGTTCCCTTTCGGACTCCTTCCCCACATTCAGCACCACAATGCAGAGATGTGGGTTGCCTCATCCTGGCTAATACTTGAGGCTCCACCCCTTACTATAGAACAGGTGTGCTGAGACAAAAAAAATATGGCCCAAATGAAAGAACAGATCAAAGATCCAGAAAAAATACAACTAAGTGATGAAGAGATAGCTAACCTATCAGATGCAGTTAAAAATACTGGTAATCAGGATGCTCACAGAAATGGTTGAGTATGGTCACAAAACAGAGGGAAAAGTGAAGGCTTTGAAAAGTGAAATAAAGGAAAATGAACAGGGAACCAACAGTACAGGAAGGAAACTGGGACTCAAATCAACAGTTTGGAGAAGAAAGAAGAAATAAACATTCATCCAGAACAGAATGAAGAAACAAGAATTCAAAAAAAAAAAAAAAAAATGAGGAGAGGCTTAGGAACCTCCAGGACAACTTTAAATGTTTCAACATCTAAATCATAGGGGTACCAGAAGGAGAAGAGGAAGAGCAAGAAATTGAAAACTTATTTGAAAGCATAATGAAGAACTTCCCCAATCTGACAAAGGAAATAGACTTCCAGGAAGTCCAGGAAGCTCAGAGAGTCCCAAAGAAGTTGGAACCAAGGAAGCACATACCAAGGTACATCATAATTAATTACCCAAGATTAAATATAAGAAGTGGATCTTAAAAGCAGCAATAGAAAAGGAGACAGTTACCTACAAAGGGCAGTTGCTACCCTGAACTCTGTACATCTAACCCAAATCATTTGGCTTCCAGGCCTAGCCCACCCTGTCCCAAATTTTCCCATTTCTGTGGTGCTCTCATCCACCAGCCTCCAGATCTGCTTCCCTCAAACCCCCAAGCCTGCTGACTGTTCTCGCACAGTGTCTGAGGATGCACCCCTGCCCCACGGCACAGGTGCCACTTTCAGTCCTGATAACTTGATGCCAACCTTGATGCCCAGCCTCCCTCTCCTGCCACGTTGTCCACTGCTTCCACTATAAAAAATCTGGCACTGACGGCATCCAAACGCCTTCTCTCACCTCCCCAGTCTCGGCCCCTCTCCTCTGGTGAAGACCACCCTCTCTGGTGGGTCCTCACTGTCTTTACTCTGCAGCTGTCCTCAGTCCAACAATCCCTTCCCTGTTACCTTCCCATCAGCTCAAACCTCACCCCTCTCTTGAGCCCAGCTGGGGCAGTGGTCACCAGCACAGGCTCAGAGTCACATGGACTGGACTTGAAATCATCATCTGCCACTACCAGCTGCACGTCCTTGGACAAGTCACAACCTCTCACTGAGCCTCAGTTTCCTCGTCAGTCTCCTGTGCAAACTGGGCCCTGCTTCCTGGAGCTGGCATGGGGAGAGATGGGAAGGCAGTTCGCCTGTGAGCAGTGGCTGGCATGGCATCGGCACCAGGTCCCGTGTACCTTTAAGAAGTTTTCTCTAACCTTCCCTGTCACCCTGATTTCTTCCTGTTGACGTCTTGGTGTGACTCGCACACACTGGGTTTTTCTCTTTTAAATTGTTCTTTAGTGTTCAGGTGCAAGTGCTGGTCTTCTCTCAGGGGCGAGACTGTGGGCTCCGGAGGACAGCCTGTGTCTTGGTTTGGACTTTGTTTTATGCCTGTCACGTCCAAAATGCCCACAGTCGCAACCCAGTTTTGTGGAACTGGCCCACAGTGTTCCGTGGGATTGGGCCCCGCAGTTGGTGAGTCCCCTTCATCAGCTGGCTGAGTTCACCGGCCGAGCACCTCTCGTCTTTTCTGCATAACAACAGAAGTCCACCTCCCAGCTGGAGGGCAGAGGCGGGGCACCCCGGTCTGCTGGTTCTCCCCTCACCTTGGGTGTTCGTGGGACACATGCTCTGATGCCAGTAGCAGTTGATCTCTCAGCCACCCGCTCTGATCTCCCTGAGCCCCAAGGGAGAGGGGCACAGGTGCTGGCGGCAGCTCCTCCGAGCCCGGCCTGCACAGCTACTTCACCTGGGCTGCCCTGTTCACCGCGACCCGGCTGACATTTCACTCCCCGCTCCCTCTTCCCTCGCCGACTTAAATAGGAAAAAAACACTCAGAATGAAAGCATTTGTGGTATCTGCTCTGCCTTTGTTGCTGATTCAAGGGCTGCTGCCTGGTGAGAGTGAGGGGTGCCGCAGAACAAGCTCCCACAGAACAGGCCCCACCTGGCAGGCTTCTCCCTTGAAGACTGGCTGAAATCATTTTCTTGATTCAATATCAATTGTGTTAACTGCTCTTAAGTATCCAAGTGCCATTTATTTCAGTAGAGTCACAGAGGCTTGCATCCGTCTGAGTCTAGTTCTCCTTGGTTCAGCCATTTCACCTCATGTAACTAAAGACCGGCCTCACAATACAGGGAGAACAATGTATTGTTCTAGGTGGCCTGTCCCCACTCTGAACATGAGCTGCAGTGGCCAGTACATCATTTATGGACAACAGTCCCCCAACCCATGTCCCCTGCTGCCACTTCTGAAAGGGACACGGGACTTTGTAACATGGAAAGACGTCAAACTCAAGGAAATAGTTGCACCCAGAATAGCTTTCATTATGACATGTTGATGCAAATGATGGGGGCGGGGCAGTTAAGAGAAACCAAATGCACCATCACGCTTACCTTCTTTATGACACGCAGCTGGTAAGATTGGACATCGTGGACAGAGATGGCCTTGGCACATGGCACAAGGGACCCTGAAATCCTGCCTCAGAATATTCTTTCGGCTTCTCTCAATTCCTGTGACAGGATCTTGGGAACTAGGGGGTCTCGCCCCAGGTGCCAAGCTTTAGCCTTGCTCTGGCGTTTGTCCAGTTGCAGCCTTTCCCAAGGGTCATGGGCAGCATCCACCTGGAGCCCACGCCCCCTTCCCCAGATGCCCAGGGCTCACTAGGGCACGCTTCCCCAGGCATGTAGCCTGATCCCCTTCCCTGGGAGCATGCTCCTCCTCCTGGTGTTAGTGGGGACAGACACAGGTCTTGGTCGTCTACACTGGAGGATGCACACTGTGTGGGGTGGAGCTGTGGTGGGAGAGAGCGCGTGAGCTGGGGAGGCTCATCCCCCTGCTGCAGAGTCCACGCCCTTCCAGGAGCCTGAGAATTCCAAATTCAGACCCAGCCATGAAGCCACATTTGCTCAGGCTGGAAAATGGAGTGTCATTTCTCCAACACCTCGTAAGCTTGCTCTGTCCTCTTGCCCCACACAGAGCAGGGTAGGCTCGTGTCAGAGAATAAAGACCCGATGCTGAGCTGCAGGCTGGCCCAAACCTCCTCAAAGCCAGGCCCTTCATTTGTCCCTGGACAGTGTTCAGTCTGGCAGAGAATAAGGCCTTCACCTCACATACCCCCAGGGAAGATGAAGAACCAGTCTCCTCTTAGGGGCAGCAGCAACGTGGGGGCCGACACCTCCCCCTACACGGAAGGGCCCACCTGGAGGTGGAGCACCAGGGGCGGGCACTGTGCTCTGGGAGCAGTGTCCTCCCACGCTGAGGCTTTCCTGGCACCAGGGAAGTGGGTCCCATGTCTCCGGCTTGGGCTGACTTCCCCTGGGAGCCCTGAGGGTTAGGCTTACCTGTGCCTATGTCCCAGAATCCTGGCCGGGACCTTCTGCTTATTCCATGGCCTAAGGTGGACCTCGGCGGTGGCTGTCCCTGAGCCCTCTTCTCTCCTCTGTGTGGCGGCAATGCCCTCAGCTTATTTTGCAGAACTGTCACTCCAGGCTTCTGAAGTCCCCCACCCACCTCTTCTTCACAACAGGGAAATGTTGAGAGACAGGCAGCGAACGAGAGGAGGGCTTCATCTTTGCAGGAAGAACTCTTGCTTTCTTTTCAGAATCAGCACAGAGGGGGAGCGGGGGCTGTAGCTTCTCGACAACTGGCAGTTGTGAGGTTCCAGGCTCCAGCCCACCGGGATGTGGTGGCAGGGCGAGGAGCCCAGGCCCTGTCCTCCGGCCTGCTCCTCTGTGGCCGCTGGCCTGTTCCTCTGTGGCCGCTGGCCTGTTCCTCCTTCCGACTCACTAAGTTCATTGCAGAGAGCCCACAGGACGTGGCACGGGCCACACTCTCCTCCATGACCACGTCCGGAGCACAGTGGGAACTCGGAGGGAGCCTCTTTTCTGGCAGACGTGGTCTGGTTCTCTGTAACTAAGTCTTTCTGCCTGAGCACTGGAAACTCAGCACTTCCACAGGCTCAGCCTCCTCCAAGATGGCGAGGGGACCCTGCTTCTCCAGCGGCGACCCTCCTTTCAGTCCCCAGTGCAGCCGACTCCTCACAGATCCTCGTCCTCGCTCTTGCTAGCCACACTCACTTGGCCTCCCCTCTTCCCCCCACCCTACCCAGGGTCCCTTTTTTCAATGCAGCATGACCCCGGGGTCAGGAGAATTTCCCTCATGGAGCCCGGGTGTGAAGTCACTCTCGTGGCTCAGTCCCTTCACAGCTCCCTACTGTCCATCCAGCAAAGGCCATACTCTGTAAGGAAGCGTCTGCATAGCCACCATCCTCCCAGCCCACTATTGTTTCCTGCCCCTCCCAAACGCTTCCCCTCTGGTAGAGCAGGGGCCTAGGCAGTCCCTGAACAAGCCCTTCACTTTGTCACCTTCACCTTTGTCCACACGCTGTAGTTTCTCCCAGAATGCACTGCACATTTCTACATTTGGGATCCTATTCATACTTCAAAGCCCAACCCCAGAAGCCTTCCATAAAGGCACGTCAGAGTCCTGAGACCTCTGCAGCGCCCTGCACCTCCCACAGGCTCATCACATCTCACCAGCACGAGGGCCCTTGGGTTCATTCACATCTTACTCTCTCTGCCACACTGAAAAGCATCCTGTATCATCTTAGCCCGAAGTCTCACAAGAGGTACCGAAAATTCTGTCAGCAAATAAGTATCTTCGCCCACTCTTTCAACATTTGTAAGGACCCTGCCCACAGAGGGGCAGTGGGGATGAACAGAGACACATCCTTCTGGTGGGCAAAGGGCCAGTTTGGCCAGGTCCTGGGATGGAGCAGCAGTGGGGTCTCACTGACATCTTGGAAGCTCTGGCCCGCATCTGAGTCCTGGGAGAGAGATGTGGATGCCTGGCGGCCAAATTCCAGACATGAGTGGTCCCGGAGGGGAGGGGGCGGCCGTGGGAGGAGCCGAATGCCGTCTGCAGTGTCTGGGCCTGGGAGGACAGTGGCTAACCCCTCTCCAAGCCTGAGCATCGCATACACATCTCATCTTCCTCCTCCGGTTCTTCCCTATGAAGCTGGTTCTGAAGGGGAGCCTCCTGTGACCTTTGGCTCAGGTCAAGCACGACCACAGGAGAGAGAGCGCACCTATCACCGACTCTCGGGTAGAGTCCTTTCAGCCTGTGGCAAACGTGGCAAACGTGGCAAATGCGGCTGTTAACTCCGGAAGAGATGAGGGTGCAGGCCCCCTGGACCTCCTCTCTGGACCCACATTTTCCCCATGTACAGGGAGGCCGCCACCCTCAGACGATGGGATCTTCCCTCACCATTCCACGTCACCCAGCACACCAGGCCACCACCTAAAAAAGAATTTGAGTGAGTTTACAGGAAAAAAATCACAATAAATAGCTTCATCCATCCCTAATTACATCAATGGTACGTGAAATTTCCCCACTGGATTTTCAGAATCCACGCTTTGGCACCCCAGACCAGGGGTGCCGAGTGTCAGCAGAGGAAGGTGAGCACTGAGGAGACCCCGGTTTTCATGGTCTGGCAATCACTTCTCCATCCACTGCCCTGTCAGACATATTTCGACCCTTGCTAAACAATTACCTCTCAGAGGCTTGCATTTTTTTCTTCTTTTCTGTTCTCACATTTCTGAGTAAAAGCCATCATTTTCAAGTTAATAGAGCATTATGTTTTCTCTGCAAATAAAATCCCATAACTCATAAGCCGAGAGAGAGGCAAATTCACACACAGGAGACACAGCACGATTTTTCCTCCTGACATTTGGGATCTACGCTAGGTTAAAAATGATGTTTTTATCTCCGGTGATTTATCAAACTCCAGATTTCATAAAAGATTAACAGATGCACTGAAGAAAGAATACATCATCTTAATGCTTCATTTTGACACTTTTGGTATCTAAAAAGCATGTGTATCAAAGATCTCCCCTCCCAAAACTCAATAGTTCCCATGATTTACACATTTAATTCTTGTTTTTAAAACACACTTGAAGCAAGAACATGCCAGGAGGCACCTTAAAGAAAATGGTCACATTTGAAACATACAGATTATTTATAGACAAAATACTCAAAGAACTGAAAGAAAATCTGGTCACCAAGAGACAGTTGCTTTTTCTGTGTTTTTTTCTGTAGTTCGTTTTGGTTTTTGTGTGGGTGGCTCATGTGAACTCAAAGGTTATTTGTTGAATGTTTTGTGAGATTTTAGAACATGTTGTCCTTTAAAACCTAAATTTAAGTGTATGTGTGCCACAAATATGTTTAACTTTAGCACCTGAGATATGGGATCATGTTTTTTTATATCAAATCACACCTAGAATTGCTGTGATAAAGAGATTCTCTGCTTCTACTTCTATTCAGTTTAGAAGGTCTTCTTAACAGAAAACACACAGTATAGAGTTACACAGTACAAATTGGTCCTTTCTTATCTTTTCTGTCGCCCCGGGCCTGCCAGCTGGGGAGCTGATTAACCCTGTTTTGGAGCTGCCCAGGCTCCAGGAGCTGTAAAGTCAGCATGGACTGCACATCATGTAAGGCAGAGTCTGCAACCACACAGTGGGAAATAAGAGGCGCAAATAAGCTTAAAAGTAAGGAGGGCTGACTTTTTTCGCCTCCTTGGTGACGCTGAGCTACCAGATCGGGTCCAACACACACTCAGGGGCCCTGCAAGCTGGGCAGAGGACAGTCATCTGTTGGGAGGAGAGTCTCCTTCTGCTGGGTGGTGCTTGGCAACTTCTTTAACCTCTCTGAGCCTCAGCTTCCTCAGATGGAAACTAGGTGGACAGAGGTCCTTCCCTCATTGCCTTGGTGGGGCATCAGGCAGCGCTCAGCCCCCCCACTGCACACGGGCTGTGAGTGAGCGGCCCCGTGTTTCTAAGGCTCTAGTGCCTCCCACACACGTCTGTCCACTTGATCCTCACAGAAAGCCCGTGAGACAGGAAAAACAAGGAGTGTTATTCAGAGACATACCCAGTAAGAGTCATGAAAAGCAGTACAGGCCAATTTTAATACAGAAAACTATGTGTTGAATAAATACACAAAGAAAACCCTTGGAAAGGGGTTTCACTGGAATTCCCACTTCTCTGTGTTCATCTGTAGGAAGGAAAGCCCTGGTGAGTTGGGGTGGGCAGGGCTTCCTCAAAGTCTGATGCCCAGAAAGCCTTCTGAGCAAAGCTTTGGGGTTTGCCAGCCCTGGGTCAAGTCCCAGCACCATACTTACTCGTATGGGATGCAGGCAACTGTTCATCTCTGAGCCTCAGTTTCCTCAACAGGCTTTGTGGTATTGTGGAGAAAGGAATGACAAGAGCCATGTGCTCAGGGTTGCCCTGGCATGGAGGAAACACTCAGTCAATAGGGACAGCAAGCATCACCACAGTCATCCGTCTGCTGTCATCTGAGGCCCAGAAGATGAGTAACATTGTTAGCATCTGGGCCAAGGGTGGTTTGATGCTGGGCAGTCGGCCCTGCAGAACTTCCTTTTTTCCTGTGTCCATTTGCTGATGAGGCACAAAATTAAATCCAATGTGGCCCGGGGCAGGCTCTCCCAAGGGTTTATATGCTGCAAAGTTCAGTCTAATTTCTTCTTTTTTATTTTTCAGAGCCATCATTTGTATTAGCACAAAGGACCCCCACACTCCTGCTTAGCCCTTCCCACCTCGCCAGGTGCCTCCCTCAGATTTCCATCGGCCTCCACCCTCCTCTCTCCCTTGGGGAGTATTGTGAAAGTGCCAGTTCTCACTTCCTTTTCTCCTCAAAGTTGCCACCTCCTGCATTTCCAGAGGACGCCTTTCCACTGCCTGAGTCTTTAGGAATGAGGGACCCAGTGACTGCACTGCTGTCAGGAATGGAGAGGTCTGAAGTTTGTCTTCGTGACCCAGACAGAGAAGACAAAGCCAGACCATTCCTCTCCAACACTGGGGCCTCTAAGGCACTGGTCTGTGAGATTCTTGGCCCTCTAGAACCCTTTGTCTGCTTCTGCCACCCATGAATTTAAGGGGTGCCAGACAAAGAGAAAGGTCAGCAACAGGGACAGCAACAGAGACCACCTCCTCAGGGAACTGGGATTGCTCTGAAGATAGATGCCCCCAGCAGGGGGTGCCCACAGTGGGTGGGGAGGAAGGAGGGTACCCAGGTTGTCACAGCCAGTGCCAGAGCTTCCATTCCAGCACAAAACAGTGCAGGACCTGTTATTCGAAGGATGAGGTGGTGGACTTGTGACCCCTGGTTCCACCCCAGAGGTCAGGTTCGCCCTTCTGGCTGGGAAGACACAGGCCTCTGGGGACTTCTGTAGCTAAATGCAAGAGAAGTACCCAAACTTACACAGGACTTCTGGGTGACATGGGTGTTTCGCTTTTCTGAGCTCGCATAATGTAATGCACATTCAAGGAGGGGGTAAGTACATTCCCTGAATTTCCCAGAAGACAGATGCCAAACTGAAATGAAATCAGGGTGCGTGTGGTTTGTATAAAGAACACAGGGTCCCATGAACGATGGGGAGGAAGGTGCTGATCCCCTGAAGAACACTGGAACAAGCGCTCATGGACCAAACGCAGAAATGATGCTCTAATTACACACACACCCGATTTTTGTTAACACACTCCTGTTTGGAAATAAAACATCCCTGAAAGGAGTCTGAAATTAATCCTTCAATAGGCAGAAATCCACACTATTTATATATTCTAATTATAATTGCAACCTGCTTGTAATGTGAACATTCTAAGTTATTGGTCCCTTTATTAAGAGCCAAAAGAGAGACTTCCTGCAGCATAATGAGCACTAGTCACAAGCTTTGCGAGGGGAAAAA